>PJRA01000005.1:1498434-1512213 GCA_016987375.1 Brachionus koreanus
ATAAGTTCTTTATATTTTAAAGCCAGTCCGATTTTAAATTTTGAAAAAAATTGGGAAGGGTCTTGTCCACTCTTATAGAAAATTAAACTTAACTTTTGTGCCATTTTTTTTACACCCGTTAATACCTTTATTTGCTAAAAAAATAGCGTTTATTCTTTAAAATTACAAGTTTATATTTGTAGTTTATTGTTTAGCCAATAAAAAAAACAAAATAATTTTTTTTTATTTATTTTTATCTAAATGTACTAGATAATTTTTTAATTTAAAAATGCATTAAAATAGTTCTAGTCAAAAATTAATTTATTTCTATAAAGATTTTTTTAATTCATTTAAAAGATTGTTATAATGTAACAATACTTTTTATAGTGCATACTTGCCAAATGTACTTGATGCATCTTTTAAAAGGTTTGATATTTTTGATTTTAGCATCTTTGTAATTCTAAAATTTAAAGCAATTTGTTTGCTTGTTTAATTCTAAAAAATTTTTAAAATAAAAATTTAAAATATAAATTTTGAAATTTTGGTACTATTACGTCATTATCGGGTTTAGAAAAAGACTTATGAGCAATTGCAATAACTAATCAAATATTTTGGTATTTGGTGCATGATAAAGTGTATTTAAAATAAATTTTATTTAGATTTTTTTTTAAAAATGATTATTTGTTTACTGAACTAAACAACAAAATTACAAAATAAAAATTATGGTTTTCCTTCAACAAAATGATATTCCTTTGGATCTTTATTTACCATTTTTAGCAAATAATTTTCCATATTTCCAAGTTCATTGTACATTTTATTTATAACTGACCCGACTTGATTCTCTCTATTCAAAGTGTTGTCCAAAAGAGAAGAAAGTCGATTGACAAGATCATTATCATGTTCTTTAAAAACTTCTTTCAATTCTTCATCAGATTTCCAGCCATTTAGTAATTGTTGATGTAATTTTTGATATTCGATTTCTAATTGTTCCTCAGTGTTCAATTGTTCAATGGTAAAGCTATCCATGTATTTGAACTCAGGCTCAAATTTCTTGATTGCTTCAATGAACTTATTATTTTGATCCTTGATTGTTTGCAGCTTTAATCCGGTCTTGAGAATTGAGTCTTCCAAATCAACAGATTCTTTCTTTTGTGTTTTCATTTTTCTTAATAATTCTTCACGTTGCACTTCCAAAACAAGTTTTAGCTGGTCCTGGTCAAAAACAATATACAAATATATCTTGGACAAAGTTCAAATGTTTACCCTTGAATCATCGTGCTCTTTTATTAATGTTTTGATTTCTATTATTTGATTTTCCAGATTGCTTTTTCGCGTTTTGGCATCTTTTAACAAACAGATCATGCAAAACTTAAAAAATAGCAAAAAATAGTTTTACCTATCACAGATTTTCGAGTTTCTTCATAGTCTTTGCATTTGGCTCTGTAAATTTTACACAACTCTTTGTATTTTGGTTCCAAATCATTTATTTCAACCACATTCTTGTCATTTTCAGTTGTGTAAAATGTGTACTCTGTCTGCAAATTGCCCAAATTAGCTTCCAAATCTGTTTTCATTCTTTCGTAACTTTTGATAGCTTCGTCTAATTCGGCTGACAATTTATTTTTTTCTTTATCATTATCGTTGATGATTTCATTTAAGGATTTTTGCTACATAAAATAGTTCAATTTGATTATAGAAAATTTTAGGCTTATTGCATCATGTGACCAATTTTGTTTTTAGGAATTAGTGACCGAAATCGGTCAAAAAATATGTGAACAAAAATATATTGAGCCGATTCTAGTTTTTAGATTCACAAAATTCATAAAAAAACTTTCTTAATAACGATTAATTCAAATAAGATAAAGCAATTTTTCTAAATGACAATAATTTGATAAATTTCCAAGTGTTCAACTTACAAATCTGTCTAATCTGATTCTTTATTTGGTTTATTTCGCTAATTTATCGACATTATTTTGGCAATTATCAAATGCTTGGCAGTACAGTTGACAATTGCTAAGATCATAACAATTACTGTTAAATATAATTCAATTATAGTTGAAAAGCAAGCTTTGAAATTGTCGAAATGCTCAAACGAAACAAATGACACAGTTTTGAGCTGTAAGAAAAGCCAAGCAAAATTTTTAGGAAAAAGGTTTGAATAAATACATATGGCTTGGAAGCATAATTTAAAAATATCTATTTTTTTTTCAAATTTTTTTCCCTTGTTCACTTAATTTTCAATCACATATTTTGTGGCCGATTTCAGTCACTAATTCCTAAAAACAAATTTGGTTACATAATGTAATATACCAAAATTTTTTAACTCCACTTCAATTTAAAAAAAAAGAAGATAAAAGGAAGGGGAAAGGAAAAGGCCAGCAAGTTATTGTACTGCAAATCAAATTAGTTAAAGTTTTAGCTAGTTAAAAAAATTTGGTATAGATGAAACCCCATAACCTCATTTTTGTCATGTATCCTCACGTTAAAGTCCCCACGTGTATCCTTTATTTAACCCCACATGTTTCCTTAAATGTATCCTTATATGTATTCTGAGTTACATATATGAATCCGAGAATACATATATGTATTTTTCTACAAAATATTTTTGAAAGAATACATAAAATATGTATTCTTGGATACAAAAAAAAATTTGTATTTTTTTGATTCATAAAATACATATTTTGTATCCCGAGATACATATTTTGTGTATGCGAGGATACATGACAAAAATGAGGTTAATGGGACTCATCTATACCAAAAATTTTTCCACCAAAAATTTATTTTTAAATTTATTTTTTTACTTTTTTTTCAAGTTCGCTTGTTCTCGATTTATTTGAGCTCATAAAAGTATCAACAGATGATTGAAATATAATCAAATTGGCATTAAAAGCTTCAATTTCGCTCAATTTTGCTTCACGTTCGGCTTGTTTTATTAATCGAGTTTCTCTTTCATGTTTTAGTTGATCTTTACATTGTTCTGCTTCTCTTTGCAACGAATCCATAACTTGACTTGATAAAATTGAAAATTTTATTAAATATCTTTAATATGTGAAATGTCGAAACTCGTTTTGGACATGAAGAATTTTTTTTTTTCATTAAAATTTATAATCCTTTCAAATAATCTAATTTTTTTCCAATTTTTTTATCTTATTCTAATTAAATTGGAAATTATCTTAAAAAAAAATTTAAAGTAAGTTTTTAGATTGAATTAAGAAATTCGGAGCATAAAAACTACTCAAACTCGATTTAACCTTTCTCGTACAGAGAAGATTAGGAGATGATCCAATTAAGCAATTAAAAATAGTGAATGAAATCATCAACTTACTCTAAATATAATTGTAGTCATATGTTTTCAGATAAAAATAGCTTAATTTTATTAAAAATGAAATATAAAATTAAAATTTAAATTTAGACCATACAAACTGTAAAATCTTTTTATTAAAAAACTGTTTACTTTAAATTCAATCTTTAATAGATCGTTTAATGAATTCTTGAAAATAGCATTTTTAATAAAAAAAAGATTGCTAAAATAATCAGTTTTAAAAACGAATTGAAATAAAAAACTTGAAAAAAAAATTTTCTTTTTTAGTTTTAAAATTATTAATTTCAAAAGATTTTATAATGCGTTTGTCTGTATGTATAAAAGTAAAATCAATTTTACAAATATATCTAAGCTTTTAAATACAGTGCCGGAAATTAATTTATCACATTATATTATCTATTATCAGTTGCGGTTTTTTTTTTCCCTGTACTAAATCAGTTGATACAAATTGTTGATTTTCATCAATATAATTAAAAAAAATCAAATTATGTAAAAAAACATTAATTTTTATTTGAAAATTCCTTAAGGTAAAGATAAATGTTTTTAAAAAAAACAGTTAAAATTTTAAATTTAAAAATTGACTTAAATTTGAAAAGCAATTTAAAATTAAATTAGAATAAATAAAAAAAATAAAAAAAAATATTAAAATTTGATTAAAATATTTGAAAAATTTTCTAATTTAAATATTTATTTAAAATTGAAGAAATTTTTGTTTTAAATGATTATTTTACATTTAGTATGTTTTACAATTGCACATTTCATTTTTTATTATTAGTAACTGTTTTAAATCTAAAAAAAAGCTTTAGAAAAATATAATATATCAATAATAGAAGAAAAAATTTCAAAAAAATTAGATCATCTTTATTTGTTTAAAATTTTAAATGATATTTTAAAAGTAGAATTTTTTACATAATTTGTTTTTTTAAATAATACTTATAATAATTTCATAATTTATTGTGACGTAAATCTTTTTATACTTTTTCTTTATATGTATACTTAAATTGGTATTTATAATACGACATCGAACTAATTTAACTTTTTTTTATTCTTTATTTTTTTTTTTCTTATCTTTTGCCTATGAGGCTTGAACTTAATAAATAATAATAATAATAATACTTTAAAAAAGAGTGAGAGGTTAGAAGAGTTTTTGAGTTTTCAAGATTCGACATAGATATTATTATCTATATCAAATAGAATTTAAACTAGTGTTGGCTGAAGGCCAAGTCTGGCAGACAAAATTTTTAAAGGAGCTTCAAATTATATTTTTTCGGAAATCGCCAAAAAAATTAAAGATAAAGATTATTTTTCATAAATTTTCCCAAATTTTAGGCTAATTTCTAGAATTAAACAAAGGCCTAATAAACTTCATCAGCTAATTTGTCGATTTCTGAAAAACATTCAATTGAGAAATTTTGACCGCATCAAAGATTGCTTATACGATTCCCAATTTACTTATTTTCTAAATATTTTAAAAATTCAAATTTTTCTTTAAATTATTTTATTTGTCAATTATTTATATTTATATATTTTTTTTTCATTGTGTTCAGTTCTAGATTCAAAATTTTTTTCAAATTTTTATTCTAATGTTTTTAAGATTCGACTTTTTAATTAAAATATGTATTTATTCATCACTATAAAATTAACAAATAAACTAATTTTTGCTAATATTAACTGATATTAGCAAGGGGCAACAAAAGTTGATAATAACTGATATTAGATGATTTGATGTGGCATGTTAACACTAGAAGCACCAAGCATTTTTTCATGTATTTTTAACTCAAAAATATCTTATAAAAAACTATAATAATTTTATATAGTAATAAAATTTTTAAAAGGAAATATTAAAATCTTTATAATTTTAAAAATATATATTTTTGTGAAAAATCTATTCAAAAGATACGAGGATTTAAAAATTTTTCATACGAGTCAAATGACTCGTTTGGTGCTTCTAGTGTTAATTTCCGGCAATAAAATATGAAAAAATTTACTTGAAAAAATATTGCCAAAAAATTAATCCTAAAATTAAAATAAAAATAATGAAAAATACTCTTATTTTTGTCATTTTTACTTATTTAATGTTGTTTTACTTTTCAGATGAAGAAGGATTATTTGTTGCAGCGACAGCTGCAGCCCTAAAGGGCTCTACTTGGACTTATTATAGTTCAAGTTGCTGTTCTATTTACTACTACTACTAGATAATAAAAAACAATTCTATAATCCGTTCATAAATATGTTTTATAAGTATTGTTTTAAAAGAGCGAACTTTTTTTAGAAGATTTTAAATATAAAATTTTAAAAATTTTAACTAAAATTTTTATTTACCTATGAGCTTGCTGATTTTCACCAAGCTGTACATAAAGAGCTTGATTTTTTTCTTCCAACTCGGCAATTTCTTTGTATTTTTCGCCAATTTCAGCTTTGATACCATCAATTGACTTTTTAATAGCATCATTAATTTTTTGTAATTCCTTAAATCTGTCATAAATTTGTTTCAACTCAATTTTTTTATTTTCTTGTTCTTCTTTTAAATTTTTGACATTTTCTATCTCCTCAACTGTTTTTTCAGCTGTTTCTTTGGTTCGTCTGATTGTTTCTGTTTTGTTTTGATTGTAATCTTGCTGGGTCTTTGCCTCAAGAGCTGCTAATCGCAAACTTTCGGTCACTAAAGTCTCGTATTCACGCTGGCTGGTTTCAACTTGCTTCATTCCATTTTCAATTTCTGATTTCAATTCACTATTAAGTTGCTCATATCTCTCGTTTTCTCTAAATAATACTCGAACAGACTTTACACTTTCTTGAACGGCTTTTTTTGCCGCTTGAACTTCTCTAGGAAAAAAATTTTTGAATTTAAAGTTTTTATTTTTATTGCTTTTACCTTAATTTTGTTTGATTGAACTCTTCTTGTTCAATAGCTTTTCCATTAGTTACTCTCTAAATTTTTATTTGTTTTTTTTTATTTTAGAAAATTTTTTAAATTTCAAAAATTCTACTTTCTCATCCTCTAAACTTGTTTTGATCTCACGACCCTCAGCTCTTTCTTTGATCAGCTTTTCATTTAAATTTAACATGTCTTCTTCCAAATCAACTATCTTAAGGAAAAAAATCAACTAAACAAAGAGATATTTTTTTCGTACATTTTGATTAAGTTCTCTCAAAAAATCCCTTGTTTCGTTTAATCTAATTTGAGCTGATGCTTTATGGGCCATTTGGTCATTTAAAGATTGTATAATATTCTCATGATTTTTTTCCATCAATTTTTTTTCTGGTCTATTTGTGATAAAAAATACTTAGCTTCATCGCATAATTTACTAGGTTTAATAAAATTACTCCATTATAGCGATTTCTTCAGACAACTGTTTGTCTCTTTTATGAAGAACTTCTATTTTTTTGGATAATTCTTGAAGTTTATTTTTTAGATCCAGAATTGCTTCCATATTTGAGTCTCTGGCTGCTTTAACATTCTCTAAAATAGGAATTGATCGTCAATTAATATTCTGGGAAAATATGATAATTTTACCATCAATTTCTTTTTGAAAATCAGAGTCAAAAAAAGTCATTTTGTGCCTAAAAACACTTGCTTTAATGGTCTCAGTCTCAAGTTCTTCATGCAATTTTTTAATATTATTTTCCTTAATAAAAAAATTAAACATTTATTAAAACAAAAAAAATGAAATAAAACCAAATCTTGTAGGATTTGAGCCAGATTATCACAATGCTGAATGTCTTCGGGGCCGAAGCCATCGCTTTCAATTTTCATCGCTTCCTCTTGAACAATAAATTTAATTTTGATCATTTTTAGGTAATTACAACAACAAATAATTCTGTAAACTAAACCGAAATTTAATTTTCGATAATGTTGGGCACAGTCGCCACTTGACCGCCAAAAAATGGTGTACATGGTCGAGACGGATAATTTTTTTTTTCAAAATTTCAACTTTGGTGTAAATATAATGGGTGTTAAAGATTTGAAAATATTTGGACTGTCGTTTCGCAAGATATGACAAAAAATACATGGCTACCTAATATTTTTGAAGAAATTCAAAAAATCAAATTTGGGTGTTTTTTTTTTATAACTTTTGATCAAAAAGTCATAAATAAACGATCAGGAGCTCATATTAATCAGTTTTTTTTTCTCTAAAAAAAAAACTTTTAAACATGTACATTAACTATAATAACATCAAAGGACACTAGTTATTTTTAGGTAAAGGTGTTCCGAATGGCCTATTTCTATTGATAAAAATTTTAAAAACTTGGTTTTTATATTTTTTTAGTAATTAGATTATATTAAATAACTGTACAAAATTTGGTTAATTTCAGTCAATGGGAACATATTTTTTTACCTTAAAAAACTTTTGAACATTCTTTTTTGAACACCCATTATTATGACCAGAGTTCCTTAAAAGTCTAAAGTCTTAAATCAAGTCAAAGTCATGACTTTAGTACAAGTCTGATTATAACCCGAATAGTATGTTTAGAAAGCAAAAATTATTAGTAATAAAACAGAAATACTGAAAATTAGATTGTTTTTAATAAACAATAATAATTAATAATTAATAAATAGTGTCAAATATAATTAAAACGCATTCATTTTTTATTTATACGCAACAAATTAAATATTAAAATTCAGTTTTATAAACTTTGCCTCTATAATTAATATCCTAAGTGACAGAGAGTTAGTTACTGATTCATTAATTGATTCGAAAATAACAGGCAAAGTTACCTTCAAAAGAATTTTGTACTTCTGATCATATTATATAGTTGTATGCTGGAAACAGGGTCAAACCGGACCTCGATGTGCTTTAGTGGGTATTTCAGGTTTTTTGATAAAAGACCAAAATTAGATTTCAAAAAAATTTGGCTAATATAAAACAAATTAGTGATTGTTAAATAATTTTAACATTTTTGAAGACCTAACTGAATTTATTTTTTCCTTTCTAATATTAAGTTGCACAAAAATTTGTGAAAAATCTTAGTTTTAAAATAAAAAGAATTAAAAAAATGCTTCGAAAAAAAAATCCTGCTTTCTGAAATTGAAAAAATTTTTATCAAAAAAAAAATTTTTAAATTTAGAAAAATTTAAAATAGTTTTAAAATAAAACGGAAAGACTTTGAGGATAAACATAAAATTCATAAAATCTTAGTACGGTGTAGGAGAATATTTATGATGCCCTCGTCTTATGATCCCCGAAAATATCAAGAGTGTTTCTTCAGTAATTATTTTCCTTTAAAAAATCTAATTTTGATTTTAGAAATTGTTGTTAAGTTTCTTATTTCATATTAGATTATTAAATATTTAAAAAAAAAAATTACCTAATTGTCTGAGATAGCTTAAAGCATTGGTTACAATCATTGACATTCTAAATTGATTAAAGTATATTTATTCGATTAAGTTCTAGACAAAATTACAAAAGTTTGTTACAAAAACTCAAGAGATTATCAAACCCTTAGATTTTTAAAAATCTAAATTAAAGAATTATTACTAACAAATTTATTTTTAAAATCATAAATGTAAAAATTTAAATTAATTAACACAACAAGTCCATAATTAACTTTATAAATAAATAGAAAGACGGCAAATGTGAATTTTAGATGCAAATTGAACAAAATTATTTCCTTTTTAGATAGTTTTAAATTTACGTAGAAAAAAATTTAAAAAAATAAATATTTCAACATAATTTTAAATGCAGCGTTAATATTTATTTATGATGTTTACTTTTTTTTTAAACTAACCTGAAATGAAAAGAATGAATTAATGTTACAGTATTTTTTTAAAGATTTTTTATCAAAGTAAATTTTAATCTATAAAAAATGGAAATATTTTTGTTCAATTTGAATTAAATTTCACAATACCAGAAAGATTAACAAAATTTTATTTCTTTTTGCTATTTTTTCTCGATGCTTCGGGCACTGATTTATTAAGCAAATTTCGCCGATCGTTTTTTGTACAACCATTGGGACTCATTAAATGATCTTTCCAATTATCTTCTCCCAGGCCAATATTCAAGTGACACAATGGACATTTATTGGTATTTTTTTCCACAGGTAGACACTTTTTGAGTTTAAAATGAAAATCATTTTCTTGTCCGACGGTTACATTAACAGATTCGCTACACCTTTGACATTCTTTATAATTATTTCTGAACTGACATTCTGCTAATAAATGTTCATTTTGAGTTGCTACTTCAATGACTTGCTTGCAGTTGCTGCACTGTTTTAGCATAGGACATGACTTCCAAAAATGTAATTCAAAGCCTTGTCTGGCAAATTTTTCGTTTACTTCTCCGCAAAACATACACGTATTGTCTTGGCCATATTCAGACTCGTCAATCATGCTGGTGGGCGTTTTTGAACGATTTTTTGTGGGCGTCCTGCGACCTGGCCTTGGTGTATGTGAAACTATATGGTCATTCTAAATAAATAAAATTAAAAATTATCCGCTGCATTAGAATTTTTTATTTGAGCATTAGTTTTTTGAATAATGATTAAGATTTTTTAGCTAGAGGCAATCAGGTGATTTAAAAAGACTTGTCTGATATTTGTTTTTAATTATCCTATCATAAAATAGGTTGTCTATATTTCAAAATTAAGTGTTTATCTATTAATTGTTTTTTCTTTAAAATTAAAAAAAAATTATAAAAGAATACAATTTTACTAGAAGATGATTTTTAAAAAAAATTAATTAGATATTAATAGCTTTTTAATTAAATATTAATTTAAGACAATTTTAATGGTTTATTTAAAAATGATTGAACTTCGTCAATTTTGTTACTGCCGACGTAAATTAAAAATTTTACAAAGTGTTTATGTGAAATTTTTGCACTTTATTTTTAATCAAAATAATGACATATTGAAGAACCAAAAAAAAGCATTTTGACTGATTGATGTTAAAACTGTTATTTTTTTCGATTAACCATTATTCTTTTATTAATCAAACATTATTTTAATTTATAAAACTTTTTATTTAGATTTTTGCTTTTTAAGTGCTTCCAAAATGATCAACTTTAAAAAAAAATAAAAAATTAAATTAACTTTAATCAGGCTCTTCATAATTGCGATAAAGGTTTTAGTCTTGAAATTATTTAAAAAATTTATTAAAAATTAAGTATTTTATAGAACAAACTCTAAGCTTTCTTTAAAATACTTAAGTTTTTAAGAAAATTAACAACTTAAAATATGTTAAACACTTTGCTTAAAATTTTAATTAATCTAGTTTAATTTGTGTAAAAAAAATTCAAGAAATTTTTTTATTTACGAAAATTTTCCTTATTTACGATTATTTAATAAATTTTAAAAAAAAAAGTTCAAAACTTGAACTGTGATCAAGTCAAAAAAAAGCTCCAAAGGACTTAAGTAGTTAATATAGATCATTTTTTAACTAACCGAGGAGCTAATATTTGGAATAGTCTAACTCTGAACAATGCTAGTTCCGTATGAATAAAAAATTTCAAAAAAATTTGGACATTAGTCGTATTTACTGCCACAGCTTCAAAGAATTTATACCTATATACCCATACATTAGTTCTATATCACTACTACTACCTCTAATACTACTATATATCAAGAGTCTTTAGACAAAAGATATAAAATTATTTTTAGCATATTTTAAAGTTATCAATTATTATTATTAATAAAATTTTTATTATTAATTATTAATAAAAATTTATTCAAGAAAATTTTGGAACTCTCATCTTTTATCAAAATTGGATTCACATCACTTGCTGTAAAATATTGTCTACTTCTCTAAAAAAAATTAGACCAAAGTTTAGATTAATTCTAAAAAATTTTAAAATAAATGAATAAGTATGAAGATATCTTTTTAAAGTAAAAAAGATTAGTTGATCGTTGGTAGAAAAAATAGAAACAATAAAAAGAAAAAAAAGAAAAGGAAAAAATCTAATTGAAAAATTTAATAACAAATTACATAATTAATCAAAAATAAAAGAGTTTGTTATATGAATGAAGCGGCCTGATTTGCAAATTTAATTTAAACTTAAAAAAAAGCGAAACTACATCTAGTCTTCTGTTGTAGAGCATTATTATTTTTGTTATTATTAGTTTTTTTTCTAAAATAATAAAAAAATATAAGCCTGATTCAAGTTGAAGTTATTGGCAAGTTTTTTTTCTATTTTATGCTTTTGGCAATATTTTCAAATTTTAACATTCTTTAACTAAAACAACCTAATTTCAAAATTTCAAAAAAGTTTAACAGAAAAATTACTTGCCAAAAATTAATTAGCTTTTTTAAATATTTTTTAAATTTAAGACACTTAAATTCGACTAAGTCGTGTGATTCTAATTTCTTTCTAAATTCTTAAGTAAATTTTTGAATTACTTTATCATAGCTGTGCAACGGTTTTCCATCTATTGCATCGAATGCATCATATAAACTTCGATATTTTTTGTTTCGCCTGTTCATGTCGTTGTCAGGTGGCAAATATTTTCTAACAACATTTCCGTATTCCTTTATTTTCGTTTTGTTTTAAATAAGAATTTTTAATTAAAATAGAAAAAAAATTTTCCTAAATTTTAATTATTACTCGATACATTTGAACTAAAATTTTTGCAGCCAATTCTCTACACTCGCCACAATTGTGATCAAGAGCTTGGGCACAAAATTTTGAAATATTGTCGACACCAAGACCATTTTCTTTAGTTCCTAGTCTTTTTATGAGCTCATCTAAAATTTCAACTCGACTTAGAGCCAATCTAGGTGCAATTTGCAAGCGTATAGGTACTGTACAATAATTAGGCAATGTGTGCAATGGTTTTATCTCAGAAAAAGTGGCCATCTCGACCAAATACTCTTGAGCACGCTGTCTCAATCGAGCATTGGTATCACCTGTTCTATGTATGAGCACTGGAAGTGCTTTTTCCAGCACATAATTAATGTCATTTTTTCCTATTGAATGATTACTGGAAAATTCAGTAACCAAAAATTGAAATAAAGTGACTGTTTTGTTAAAAACACTAAATACATGATCTTTGCACATTTTTGCCACTAGGATGCCAGATGCTCGCATTAACGACTTTGCTTCTTCTCTATCACCCTTATAATTTGTCAAATTGTTGAACACCTCTTGGATTGCATCCTCTCTATTTTGAAAATTTTTGCTATACAACTTGGTTACAATCTGCTTTCCTAAGTAGTCGTTCATTAGAGCAGCCTCTCGGACTTCTCGTTCAGTCATTTCTTCAGTGCCATCAATTGGATCATAAGACTCAGGCTCAAATATTTCTGGATCAGTGGGCACTAGGGCGTCATTTGACTGTGTTGTTTGGGCATCGTCATTCTCATTCGTGGGGTATTCGTTTTTCTCTATGCGACTTTTATTTGTGTTTCGTAAAGTTGGTATAACGCGGTCTTCATATGGTGTCGGGGGCTTATCGGGACGTTCACTAATACTCTCCCGGTTGGATCGAGGTGATGTCTGCGAATTTCTTTGTCGATTTGACAGTAAAGGTTTAGGTGAATGTATTACAGGTGACTTGCTTCCATTGGCCGAATCATAGTCCAAATCGCTTGGCAACTATATTAAATCATAATTTAATTTTAATGCATATTTTAACAAATTTTTTTTTATTAAAAAGGTTTTTATTTAGTAAAGTAGAGTTTAATTTTAGGATAGTTTATATAATACCTCTGTTGCATTTCGATGGGAATTTCTATGCTCAAATCTTGATTCGGCATCGTTACTAAAATTAGCTCTTTTTTGAAGCAATTCTCTTGATTCAGGCTATAAGCAAATTTTTTAAATAATAAAAAAAAATTTGAGCTCAAAATTCGCTTGTTTGCTTAAGCTCAATTGATTTTTTATAATCAAGGAAAGAAAAGCTTATAAGCGGACTACATGGAACTCAAAATTAAAAACCTGCAATTAGATATAAATTTTATTTATTAATATTTCTATAAACTATAAATAAACAAGTATGATCAAAATTTACAACTGAAAGAAAATAATTTAGATATATTTTTTATCATTAAAAAACTACAAATAAAGACTTTCAATAAAAAAAATTTAAAAATTAGAAATTGGGTTCAAATAAATGCTTTAAATTTTTTACAGACACTGGCATCTTTGGATGCAAATAGCTTTATTTTTAATGGTTTTGAGATACCACAAGCTCAAATGTAGAATACTTAATTCTTCTGATTGTTGCTATTGATTTCATCTGGAAATTTACTGTAGAAAAATTGAGAATATTTCTACGGACTTGGTTGTAAACGCAAGTACACATATCTTTTTATAATTTATAATCTAGAATACTGTGCACCTGCCTGGAATCCTTATTTAAAGAAGGATATACTTAAACTTGAAAAAGTACAAAGAAGAGCAACGAAACTTAATAAGAAGTTTGAACTATGAGTCAAGATTAGCTAACTTGGGATTAGAAACTCTGGAAGATAGGCGAGAGCGTGGGGATCTTATTCAATTCTATAAAATCGACAAAAAGTACAATCATGTTAATTGGTACTACGA
>PJRA01000005.1:1512258-1534541 GCA_016987375.1 Brachionus koreanus
GGACAATGTCGGTAGAAACAAAAAAAACGAAAAGTCTACTATAGCGGGATTACGTTAGTCTTCCTGCTTTGTCAGTTTAGTTAAACTAAACTTGACCGTAGAATATTAACTATTATTATTATAATCAGAAAAATGCCTAATTTTTGCAAGCAAATTAATAACGTGGAAGAATAAAATTCTTGCTAATGGCATTGATTATAGTTGTCTTAAAGATGTCGAAAATTAACTTGCGACATCATATCATCTGATATAAGTTACTATCATTTTTTGCCACTTCCTAAAATCAGCTGATACCAGTTAATATTAAATAATATTAGATTAAAAAATTTTAAAATTAATTTTTTTTTGAAAATTCATTTAGATAAAGATTATTTATTAATGATAAGATTTTTAAAAAGACAACTAAGATTACTATAAATTAGATTGAGGAACGAAAACCTTTCATTTTTTTCGTCATGCGAAGAATAAATATTCTTAAATTTCACATATTCATCTTTGTCTTTAAAAATTCACATTTAATAAATTAATTTTTTCATTTTTTTTACTAATGTCATTTCAAATCAGTTCATATTAGATGATTTTAATAGCGTAAAAATTTATATGACCAAAAAAAATTTGATTTGATTTTAGAAATATTTAGTTTGTTGACTACACATGTCTCCCTACTTCAGGTACTCATAAAAAAATACTCATTCGCCACAGAATAATTTTACTTCGGCAAAATGAAAATAATTTTACATTTTTAAATTTTCATATTTTTAGATTTTTTGTGCAATCTTTCAGAAAATTAAAAAAACTCTCAAATTTTCTTAAATATTTCACAAAAAATCTAAAAATATGAAAATGTAAAAATGTAAAATTATTTTCATTTTGCCGTAAACTTCTGGGTTACCCCACTGGATGATTTGATGCTAAAAAAAATAATGATAATTCAAATGTGTTTTAGTGGACCACCATAACTTGGTGTTGGTATTCCTAATGGTCTCAGGGAAAATTTTTTTTTCTAATTTTGCCTAACTTTAAAGTTTTTTTTACTCAATTCTTGTATCTATTGAATTTTTCTATGTTAAAATTTTTTAAATTTTATCTTTGCACAAAGCCATCAAAACGACCAGCACGAAGTTTTGGCTGTTCAGTGGTTGATGGTACCAAACACTGGTAATAAATGAAAAATATTTAAAATTCAAGAAATCAGGATAAAGCAAGCTAAAATATTTTGAATTAAATTGTATAGACTAAATGTCAAATTATTCACACCGAGTTTAGGTAAAAATAAAATAAAATTTTTAAATTCTGAATTTATTTTTGGATTGACATTTTATGATAAAATATTTTAAAATGGAACCTATAAAAAGGGTATAAATTGCCAAAAAAATATTCAAATTAAAGTCAATTCATCTATTAAAATAATAAAAAATAATTCTAACTAAAACTAATCAATAAAATGGCTTTTAAATTATCAATGAATATTTTGGTATTTTTGTGTGCATTTTTTGCTGCATTGAGTTCTTCACTTGGCGAAAAACTTCAATCAGAAGCAAGCAATTTACAGTCATCAAAACTACAAGGAGCTTTCGGACATGGTATCGGTTTTGGATCGTATGATTATGGCTATGGTTATCCAAGCTATGGATATGGTTTGTATGACTATGGAATAGGATATGGTTATGGTGCAGGATATGGCTATCCAACATATGGTTATGGCTATGGTTATCCAACTTATTACAAGAGAAGATAGAATACTATGAAATATTTAGTTCCTTTTTTTTTTAAATATCAATTTGCTAGACTAGTAAAAATTTAGATTTTAAAAAAATTTATTTTTTTTAACTTTCCTGTTTTTAATAAAGTATGAAAAAACTACTAATCTATCTACTTATTTCAATTATCGCTTGACGACGATGAAAAATTAAAATTTATTCACATTTGATTCTTTATTATCTTTAAAATTAGAAACAAATAAAAATGATTAGTATTTGTGTGCATTTTGTTTAATTTTCTTGTTTTTAATAAAATTAGGAAAATATATTAAATTTTCTCGTTTCTTTAAAACGAACTTAATTTCAACTGTTTTCTTCTAATACCTGTAAAGTTAAAGCTCATTTAATAGACTTTGTAAGGTTTAAAATTTAAAATTAAAAAACTAAAATGATACCTTTATTTATTTTAATTAAAATTTTTCCTTATTAAAAAAAATAAAAATTTAGCCGAAATATTTTATAATTAATCCCAAATATAAAGGTGAGATCATATTTGATTTACAATTTTCTAGTTTTAATTTCATGAACAAAATAAAAAAGCTTAAAAAATTCAAAAAAGATTTCTTTCTTTGCTCCAAAATTTGAATATGAGACTATTTTTATTTGAAAGATAACAAATTTTTAATCATTTAAGTTCCATGTAAAAGCTCTGAATAAAAAAAAATGAATCAGAAATCTTACGTCAATGAATTCTAGAAGATTGTTTGCTTGCAATTGTCTATAAGTTTCTTTTCGATATTCTTGTATTTGTTGCTTTTTTAATTTTGCTTTCTCGTAATCTTCATCTTCAATAGCTTGACGCTTTTCAATATCGTAACGAGCCAAGCGCTCGCCTATCTTTTTAAGTTCCAAAATGGCCAATTTCAGCCGTTTTGCTTCATCATATCTTTCAGCTACCCAAAAGTTATTTTTCTAATATTCAAATATTTTAATCAATTTCTTACACAAAACGCAATCGGTTTTTTTCTTGTCTAATTTTCGTATTATTTGACTAATTTCTGCATCTTGGTACATCGCAAAGGCTAAGTCGTCCAGAGGCGAGATATAATCAGCCCTTTTGATTGCAGCTAGAACAGTCGGATCTGCATCATTGTTCTTAAGCATCTCTTGATTTATTTCATCATCTAAATCAATTCCTATCACGTTAATAGCAATAATACCAACCTTGGGAAATCAATGTAAATGTAAATTATATTATTTTCTGAAAGTTACCTGGTTGTACACATTTAGACGATTAAGGAAATTTTTGTGAAGAACAAGCTTTAAAAAGAGGCCCTCGGCATCGACATGCACTGATTTGAGCTCACGTGCCTTTAGATCAGTTTTTTCATTAGATGATAGTTCAACATATCTTATAAAAAAATTTTAGAGATACTAATGAACTTGAAAATAATAACTCACCCTAGTCGAGTATATTTAGCAGATTCGAATGAGCTATGATGGTCATCAGTCTCATGACTGTCGCCAATGTAAAATTCAATTTTAGATGCAATTAAATATTGATGAGATAATAATTGAACTTTTTTAAGAACAATTTTTTTATTAAATTGGATTATTAATTCTATAGGATAAAGACAAAATCTAGATGTTAAATATTTAAGAATAAGGTCCAGTGAGCTAGATTGAAAATACCTTTGTGAAGCCCATCCGTGCACTAAAGGCCCGTGTTTCTCAGAATCTAGATCGTTAGCGGGAAATTTTTCATCTTCACTGGTAGCATGCACAACTTTAAAATCAATTTTTTTAGGCGGCATGTGTTCTTTTTTAAACTTCATTAGAAAAATTTTAAAATAGAAAATTATTTTTTATTAGGTTATTATTTGGTTTTATAATGATATTGGTCTTTAAACTGTAATCAGTGGCTATAGAAACTCTTGAAAAACATAAGAATTAATTTATTGTTTAAAGTTAATTATATAAGAAGTTTTGGCTAGTTTATGAGGTTAATAAATGAATATTACTTGTATACTGCGAATTAGAAAAAAAAATTGAAAAAAAAATTAATGCTGAAATAAAATAGAAAAAACTAATAAAATCGCTCGTTGCCATAGTGATTATTCTATTTAGAATTATTTTTAAAATAGATGATTGCTAGAAACTAAACTTGTGTGCGAGAGAATGTGTTAAGACTTGATTTTTTTTTATTTGCAAAAAGAATTTTCTATTTATTTTTTATTTTCTTTTTTTTTATTTAAATAAAATTAATTTTTTTGCACGGTTTGTTTATCATAAATTTGTTAATTGCTTAAAACGTATTTGTAAACAGTCAAACATAAAGTATTTGTTTCAGTGTTAAACATCGGAAAAGAAGGAGTTTAATTATTTAAATAAATAGATTAGGAAATTATGACTCGATATTTCGAATTTGGAAAATATTAGTCAAGAATTTAGGGTAAATCTTTTAAAAGATAAAAATAAAAAATAGGATATAATTTTTTTAAAAAAAAATATTAATTCAATAAAATTGGTATAAAATGCCAAAAAGACATCCATAAAAAAATTCAAATTAAATAATACTAATCAATTAAATTACTAAATAATTAATAGTAAATCAAAATGGCTTTTAAATTATCAATGAATATTTTGGTATTTTTGTGTGCATTTGTTGCTGCATTAAGTTCTTCACTTGGAGAAAAACTTCAATCAGAAGCAAGCAATTTACAGTCATCAAATCTAAAAGGAGCTTTTGGACATGGTATCGGTTTTGGATCGTATGATTATGGCTATGGTTATCCAAGCTATGGATATGATTTGTATGACTATGGAATAGGATATGGTTATGGTGGAGGATATGGCTATCCTACATATGGTTATGGATATGGTTATCCAACTTATTACAAGAGAAGATAGAATACTATGAAATATTTAGTTCCTTTTTTATTATATATCAATTTGTTAGACTAGTTAAAATTTACCTTTTTAAAAAATTTATTTATTTGATTTTGTTTAATAAAATATTTCAAGAAAATTAAAATTTTTATTATTACTTAAATTTTTATTTTTATTTTTTAAAGAATAGTTTATTTTTCAATAAAACGTAGCATTGCGCTAACGACTGTTCGAAGTCAAATTGATAATTTTTGAAAATTCAGATTTACATTTGGTAAAAAAATATATATTTAATGACAAAATACAAAAATGAAATTTAAATTGTTTCAATTATTTTTTCGAATTAGAAAAAAAAATTTTTAAACTTAAGTGAGAATAATTGATTTGTCGACATTGTTGTTATGATGAATATTAGTGACTGAAAGGTCGAAGATGAAATGGATTAATAGAAACAAAATTTTGTCAAGTCTAAGAGCTCCACTAATTAAAAATTATAAAATGATGAATCTTAAAATTCAACATAATTTAATTACTTAAATAAATGAATATTTACCTTATATTAATTAAATTTTAAAGGTAAGTGTAAAAAAAATTTTTTTTTCTAATTTGAAAAAATAATTGAAACAATTTAAATTTCATTTTTGTATTTTGTCATTAAATATATATTTTATTACCAAATGTAAATCTGAATTTTCAAAAATTGTCAATTTGACTTCGAACAGTCGTTAGCGCAATGCTACGTTTTATATTGAAAAATAAATGAATCTTTAAAAAATAAAAAAAAAACCTTAGAAAAAAAAATTTTAAATTTCTCAAATAATTTTATTAGAAACAAGAAAATTAAAAAAATGAACATTAATACTAATAATTTTTATTTGTTTCTAATTTTAAAGATAATAAAGAATCAATAATATAATAATCAATGTAAATAAATTTTAATTTTTCATCGTCGTCAAGCGATAATTGAATAAATAGATAGATTAGTAGTTTTTTCATACTTTATTAAAAACAGGAAAGTTAAAACAAAAATAAATTTTTTTAAAATCTAAATTTTAACTAGTCTAACAAATTGATATATAATAAAAAAGGAACTAAATATTTCATAGTATTCTATCTTCTCTTGTAATAAGTTGGATAACCATATCCATAACCATATGTAGGATAGCCATATCCTCCACCATAACCATATCCTATTCCATAGTCATACAAATCATATCCATAGCTTGGATAACCATAGCCATAATCATACGATCCAAAACCGATACCATGTCCAAAAGCTCCTTTTAGATTTGATGACTGTAAATTGCTTGCTTCTGATTGAAGTTTTTCTCCAAGTGAAGAACTTAATGCAGCAAAAAATGCACACAAAAATACCAAAATATTCATTGATAATTTAAGAGCCATTTTGATTTACTATTAATTATTTAGTAATTTAATTGATTAGTGTTATTTAATTTGAATTTTTTTATGGATGTCTTTTTGGCATTTTATACCATTTTTATTTGTTCCAATTTAAAAATTTTTGAATTTAAACATTCAAATATAGAAAAATAAGTTTTTTGATTATTTTAATTTAAATGGTTTAAAATGTCAGTCTAATAATAATTTTAAAATTTTTTTGTTTTATTTTTACTCAAATTTAGTTTTTTTTTTGAGTGTTTTGGTAATTTAGCCTCAACTAAAATATTCCTATAATTAAATATTATTGTTGAAAAAACTTAGTTTATTGATTTTTACATTATCAAAAAATATCTTTTCTAATTATTTAATATTTACATTCAAAATTCTTTTTGATATTACAAAGCTTTTTAGCTTCTTTAAAAATTTTAGTGTATTTAATTATTTATTAGAATTATTAGTCGTTTATGTGTTTAATTGTTGTTCATCCAAAATTTGCGCATAGCTATTAAGGCTTTTGAAGTCCTTATGAATTAAATTTCAATATTTTTTATTCAACTTGATTTTTGATCTATTAAATTTAATTGCTGATATTGCTTATTTGATAGTTTATTCAATCTTTCAACAACTGTATTTGTTAAAAATTGATATTTAAAATTAAACGATCAAATTGAGAAAACTCAAGTTTTAGTTTCATACAGTATAAAAGTACAAGTTATAAAATGTATGAAAAAGGAAATCCTTCTTTGATTTAAAACTTCGGTCAAAAGTGGAAAGTCTGATTCTTATTAAATACATGGAATATGATCTAGCATTTAGTGTTGTTTTTATTGAATTGAGCTTTGAATGTAACACTTGTGGACTTACTCGATATAATCTATTTTACTATTTTATTTATAAATCAAGCAATTTGTCCATGATCACTAGCAAAATTAGTTTTGATGTCACAAATATTAATTGTATTGAAAATTTTTAAAAGTGATCAATAAATTTAAATGCTATTTTCATTTTCAATTAAAAGAATGAAGTAAATTTTTGTGGTTTTGTGAAATTTTGTACAAAATAAAAAATAGAACAAAAATTAATTCTAAAAAAACTTAAAAATTTTTTTTTTGAAAGCTTTTAAGTAGTTCTGTAAGCGCAGCAAAGTGCAACATACTTGGTTGCACCAAAAGTCAAAGTCTGTTTATGATGTGCAAAGCATATGCAAAATGCAACAGCCAATAAAACCAATTTTTGTGTTACCTTAAATAAATAAAAATTACTGCGCATTTTACTATTTAAAAAAATAATTAATTTAAGATTAAAAAAATGAGAAAAAATGTTTATTAACAAAAAAAAATTAAAAAAAAAAGCATTATAAATTAGCACAGTAAATCAATCTTTCTTTAGAGTTCAATCCATACAAAAAAAAAGTTAAGTTGTTTATGAAATTAAGACAATTATAATACCAATGCAAATAAGAAATCCCTAAAATTAAATTTCATTTCATTTTTTGCTATATACTCGCCATGACAATTAAACTAATTCTGCAATTCATATTCTAGAAACGTATTATTCGTGCAAATTCTTCAATTAAGATGAAATTTTATGGCTATAATGTTTTACAGAAACCCAACAAAAAAAAATAATTAAATATTGCAAACTATTTTAATTATTTAGATATCAATTGACTGATTAAACCTAAATCAGCCAAAATCATCCCAATTTAAAGAATGAGCTTTTATGGCTATCCAAATACAGGCGCTTTCAAGTAAAAATATTTCTCTTAAAACTCGCTTAACATATTTTTTCAACATTCTGAAATTAAGTGCTAACTATCAACAAGCATACGCAGCAGCCTATAATCAGTATCAAGCGGCTTACAATGCAGCCGCTTTCAACACAGTAAACCAAGCTCAGACATCTCAGACAAGCGCTCAAAATCAAGCACCGGCCCCTGGCGGAGTTTCAATTTCACAGCCAGCACAAAAATATGATTACCAGCAGCAAGCGGCTGCTGCAGCTAACAAGGCAGCAATGAACGCAACTGCCGCATTCTATGCCCAAGCTTACGGCTACAATAAAGCTCAGGCGCCCGGCAAATGGAATCAATCAATGCTCGGCGTAGTGCCGCCTCTCACAACCACTCCCGGCCAGCTAACTCCCCCTGGACAAAAAAAAGCCAAATTTAAGCCTAGACCAGGCGCTCAAGTTCAAATGTTTTACTGTGAAACGTGTAAGATTAGTTGCGCTGGCCCACAAACCTACAAAGAACATTTAGAGGGACAAAAGCACAAGAAAAAAGGAATTTTACTTAAAGCAAATGAGAAAAAGACTGAAGCAAATGCCGCTTCGGTGCCAACCGACGTTAATAAAAACTTTAGCAACCGTTTTAAAAATCAAAATATAATTCAATGTCCTTTGTGTGAAGTGGCGTGTACAGGCCGCGATGCATATGCTGCTCATATTCGCGGCTCTAAACACCAAAAAACACTCAAACTGCATCAAAAATTAGGAAAACCGATTCCCCCAGATTTGCTTGCTAATCAAGCCAACGCCAATGTAAAAACACCGACCCCGGTGCCTCCACCCAGCAAGCCAGGAACAGTAGTAATCACCGCGCCGCCAAAAGTCAGTGCTGCACCTGTCGACACCGGTCCCAATTTGGCACAATTGAACACAACTTCGGACGCAGCTCCCGCTAACCCTTATTTGGATCAGCATGAAGAAGAGCACGACACCTCGAATCATGAACCAATCGGACGAGAGTACATCGAAACCCGTATGGAAGGAAAAATATTGACTTTTTATTGCAAGCTTTGCGATTGTAAATTTAATGATCCGAATGCCAAAGATATGCATACTAAAGGAAGGAGACATAGATTGGCATATAAAAAAAAAGTCGATCCTAGTTTAGTTGTGGATTTTAAGGGACCAATGGCCAAAATGGTCAAGAATGGCCGCTTGTCCAAAACTAAAAATCATGATATGAACTCAACGACTGAATCAAAGCCTTTGCTAAGCGAACCGAATGCGCCAAATCAAAATATTCAATCTCTCATGTCACAAAATATAAAGTAAAATTTTATTTTTCAAATATTTGTCAAATGATTAGTATCAAAAATAGTGTTGGATACGGTCAATGACGACCACTAGACTTCCATAACTAGGTCTTGGCCGTCAAGGAAAAAAAATATTTTTTTTCTAAATTTTTATTCTTATACTCAATTGTTTTATCGAATTTTTTTAATTTGAAAAATTTTTAAATTTTATTTTTTGTACACGGCCTTGAAAACGGTCAACACCAAGTTTTAGCGGTCCAGTGACCGTCACTGACAGTACACAACACTAATCAAAGATAGAGTTTATTTAATATGACTAAATTAGCAGAATGCTTAGGGAAATAATTTCAAATTCTAGCAAAAAAAATAATTATTTTATTGACTAAAATATTCTTTGTATAAAATTTTTATTCACTTATCGGTACTCTATGAAAAGTCCTCTAATCAAAGTTGAAATTAATCTTTTATTGTAAAACAAAAAAAAAAATTCATTTTACAAAGGCATGCAGACATCTTAATAATTTTTGACTAATCATAATAGTAAAAAAAAAACCAAATGAGTTAAATATTTGGTATCCTTTAATACCAGTTAGTCCGGCTGATTATTACCAAAAATTTAAATCTATTTATTTGGGAAAATCAAATACAATTTCTTGAACTTGAAATACAAAACAGGCAAAAACATTTCCGCATTTTATAAACTAAAATGAAATACATTTAAAGTTAAAGTGCATAAAATTTATTTTACTTGAAATAATTTTTCTTATGTAAAAAAGAGACAAGAAATAAGAGGAGAAACAAAGTATATTGAATTTTGGGAAAAGGGGTTCTAGAAAAAACCTTGACTTTCTAATGCTAAATGATCAAATTAAAGTTGGTTAAAAATATTTGAAAAATAGAACAAGTCTAGTTCAAATTTAAACAGAAATTTTTAAAAATTTCTCAACTTTTATTGATAAGACTACTCAACTTTAAAAATACAAAATTTAACAAAAGTCAGAACTTTTTTACTTTCACATATGGTTTTTGATTTTTAGAAAATATGCTAACAATTTTTTAAAATTTATTTTAGAAGTCTATTTTTAAAAAATTTTCGGTTCATACTATTAATCAGTATACTCAAAATACTTCTATTTATGGCTTTTTTTCCAAAGTTAACTATCAATAAACTGGTTAATTTCGAATTTAAATTTAAAAAAAATAAATATCAAAATTAAACCTTGTTGGATTAGTATCTTTAAAAAGAAAAATGGTAAATTTAAAAGATAATATAAAAACCTTAAAATGCCTTAAGGAACAGTTGATTGATTAAAATTTTAATTCCATTAAAGTGTATTCAAAATATTTTTAATTTAATTCCTTTAAATTAATTTTACAGCTTAAGTATTAAAATTTGATATAAAAATTTTTAGTCATAAAAAAAGCTTAATTTCTAATCTCATCTTTTCTGTCTGCATTCGGAATTTTGTTACTTTAAAATTTGTAAAGATTTTGTTTTTTTAATGTTTAAATAGAAGCTAGCTTAGAAAAAAAAAATTTTTTTTTTAAATTTAAACATGTATTTAAATATTTTATTTTTATAGACCAGTTTCTCATATGGGTATGAATAGATACAATTACAATCAGATGCCGCAACAATTTCAACAAAACAAAGGTGAATCATTTGATGACAGGCATGTGATATTCAAGCATAATTTGATCTATCCAACTCAAGACGAAGTAATTTAAAACAAACAAGCAGCTAATTCTTTAAACTAATCTTAATATTAGATTAATGCAATTCAAGAAATAGTGACCAGTACTGAAAAAGCACTTAAATTAGTCTCGGATCAAATATCCCAAGAGTAAGAATAAAACAAGAATTCATTTTTTTTAAACTTAGAATTTAGAGATGCTCCCATTAAAACTGAAAAAAGTGATAAAGATACAGATCAGAATCAAACAGCAGTTAATGAGCAGAATCCAGATAACCAAAAGACAAGTACAGAAGAAACCAGATCTCTAAAAGGGGTGATGCGGGTCGGCCTATTGGCCAAAGGTCTCCTACTCAAAGGCGACACTGATGTTAAACTAATTGTAATATGCGCTAATAAACCAACAAAAGCCTTGCTGGAAAGAGTGCATAAAATACTTTTACAAAAAATTGAAATTGTTTCTCCAGAAATAAAATATTCGGTCATACTTGACAAAGAGGCAGAGACTATTTTGATTGTACGCTTAACATTTAATGATGTTCAGCCATTGATTACATGCAGAGTTCTTCTCACTTCGCCACAAGTCAGAGGTAAGTTGACCGCGATTATTTTCCTAAAGCTATTTCTAAGTCAATTTTTAACAATATGAATTTTATAAAGAGCAATTAAGTCTAAATGAGCCAGAAAACAATGATTTATTGGATAAACAAAAGTGTTTGGATTCATTGGCTGATTTACGCCACGCTAAATGGTTCCAGGTTCGACTTTACTTAATTGGCATTTTAGATCGATTGGCATTTATCAGTGATTTTTGACACAAAAATAAAAATAAAAGTTGAACTTAGAACAAATAGAAAAAAGCAAAAAAATTCATATTCTTAAAATTTATAAAAATAAATAAAAGTCTTATGAAAACTTAACGCGTTTTCACGAGATTTAAAAACAAGATTAGAAATGAAGAAAAATTTTCTAATTTTGCTTTGCCGATCTTTAGCCCATAGAGGCATTAGATCGCGACATGTTTTTTGTCTTCATGAACTGAATCAGTGGTTTAGTCCAATATCAAATTATCAAGTCATTAAATCACTGATAATTGGACAATCATTTAAATATCGAGACTTTTGAAATAAAATAAAATTGAATTTAGGCAAGAGCTGGCCAAGTTCCCAGTTGTGTGGTTACTATACGTGTAATGAGAGATTTTTGCCGGCGTAATCCAACATGGTCCTGTCTAAGCCAATGGGTAAAAATAATTAAAAATTTTATTATCAAAAATGATTAGAATAATTAAGGCCCTTGAGCTTTTGGTGGAAAGAAGCCTGAGCAGTGCCAACCAAAACATGTCTCCAGGAGAAGCACTAAGACGTGTGCTAGAGTGCGTCTCGGCTGGAATTCTTTTACCAAGTGAGCTTTTTTAGAAAGACTAAAAATTAATAAATTTTATCTTCATTTTTTTGTCTTAAATAATCAGATGAAACTGGAATAGTAGATCCGTGTGAAAAAGAAATAGTTGACGTTACTGAAAATCTCAGTAATCAACAACGAGAAGAATTGACTGCCAGTGCTCATGTAAAATTATTTTTGATAAAAAGAATGAAAAATAAACTGATATTTGTTTAAAGATGGCTTTAAGATTGATGGCTTTCAAGCAAATTTACAAGGTGTTGGGAATAGAATTGATTAGTCAACCATTAAATAGAAGAGTTCCTATGAAAAGACAACACGATAACGAAACTGAAGAAGCTAGTAAGAAATTCGATTTTTTAAGATAACATTGTTGTTAAAAATTATATTAAGCTGAAGAGAAGAAGGAAAAAAAAGATGAAGAAAAAGAAAATGTTGAAAATTCCACACTGGCAAACAGCATAAATGTTCAAAATAGTCAAAAAGCTTAAACTCATCTTTGTATTAATAATGATTGTTGTTTTTTCGTTCATTTGATCTTTTTTTTTAAATTAATAAAAAAATAAAATTTTTAAATTTGATTATTGGGGTGTCTTAAGGTTTCTTTGATTAATGCATGATTAGATAAATAATTATTTATCTCAATATTTTCAAACACATAAGTTTTGTTAAAATCCAAGACTAAAATTTATTTTTAAAATCAATGTTTTATTTTTTAATAAAAAATGAGAACAAGCAAAAAGGGTATAAAATGCTAAAAAGACATACAGATGAAATATTCAAATTAAAAAAAAGAAATTCAATTAATAAATAAAATGGCTTTTAAATTATCAATGAATATTTTGGTATTTTTGTGTGCATTTTTTGCTGCATTGAGTTCTTCACTTGGCGAAAAACTTCAATCAGAAGCAAGCAATTTACAGTCATCAAATCTAAAAGGAGCTTTTGGACATGGTATCGGTTTTGGATCGTATGATTACGGCTATGGTTATCCAAGCTATGGATATGGTTTGTATGACTATGGAATAGGATATGGTTATGGTGCAGGATATGGCTATCCAACATATGGTTATGGATATGGTTATCCAACTTATTACAAGAGAAGATAGAATACTATGAAATATTTAGATTTTTTTTTTAAATACCAATTTGTTAGACTAGTTAAAATTTAAATTTTAAATAAATTTATTTTTTTTAAATTTCCTGTGTTTAATAAAGTATGAAAAAACTACTTAAGAAAGTGAAAATTTTTTTTTTTTGAATTATCATGTTAAATAAGTTTAGGTTGGCTACAAGATCTCTATTTTTTCATTAATTTACAATTAAGTATGCATTAACGAATATTTTTTTGATTAAAGATAACAGAATAATGTATAAAAAGAACATAAAAGTTTAAGTGGATTACAAGATCATATTATTAAAAAAAAATTTTATTTAGTTATTTGAAAAATAATAGTATAGTATAGTAAAGTGATTTATTGCGACGCATAAAATAAAAAATGCGTAAATCTGAGGACAGAATTGAGTATATTATGTTCATTTTTGTCTGTTTTTGCTTTAAAAATTTTGCTGGATTAATCTTCCACTGCATTCACTTCCATCTTATTCAAGCCATTGACTACATAATTTTTGAAGAAGTGGAATAGTTGAGCTCGATTTTTGATTATCTTTCTTTTAATTTTGTATGGTTGGTCTCTTGTACCTCTGCTTGAAAAAGTAAGTGGAGATTGCCAATTGACGTTACCAATATGTTTTTTGACTTTAAACATCTGAATTAAGTAATCTATCATGCGCCTTTCGATTAAATTCATCAGATTTAATGTAAATAAATTTTAATTTTTCATCGTCGTCAGGCGATAATTGAAATAAATAGATAGATTAGTAGTTTTTTCATACTTTATTAAACACAGGAAAGTTAAAAAAAATAAATTTATTTAAAATTTAAATTTTAACTAGTCTAACAAATTGGTATTTAAAAAAAAAATCTAAATATTTCATAGTATTCTATCTTCTCTTGTAATAAGTTGGATAGCCATATCCATAACCATATGTAGGATAGCCATATCCTCCACCATAACCATATCCTATTCCATAGTCATACAAACCATATCCATAGATTGGATAACCATAGCCGTAATCATACGATCCAAAACCGATACCATGTCCAAAAGCTCCTTTTAGATTTGATGACTGTAAATTGCTTGCTTCTGATTGAAGTTTTTCGCCAAGTGAAGAACTCAATGCAGCAACAAATGCACACAAAAATACCAAAATATTCATTGATAATTTAAAAGCCATTTTATTTATTAATTGAATTTCTTGTTTTTAATTTGAATATTTCATCTGTATGTCTTTTTAGCATTTTATACCCTTTTTGCTTGTTCTCATTTTTTATTAAAAAATAAAACATTGATTTTAAAAATAAATTTTAGTCTTGGATTTTAACAAAACTTAGGAATTCAGGCCATTTTATTTTATTTAATTTTAAAAAGAGACAGAAGAGACCGAGACAGATTCGGTGGTCGTGGTGGCGGCAGAGGAGGCCGAGGTGGTGGCAGAGACGGTGGACGACCATCTGAATGCTTCGAGTGCGGCGAAAGAGGACATTTCGCAAGAGATTGCCGAAATAGACGCGGTGGAGGTGGTGGCGGAAGATGTGATTTTGGCCGAAGAGATGATAGAGACATGGGCCGTAATAGTTTTCGAGGAGATAGATACAATGGTGTCGGCAGACGCGAAAGAAGTCGATCAAGAAGCCGTAGTCGTGATTGAGCCCTATAATTTCTCATTTTTTGTAGATTCTTTACAAAAATATCTAATGTTTATTTTAACATTAAATTAAATTTTTAATTTAATATTACTTCTTTTTGAAAATAAATAAAAAAAAAGAATTATATAATCAAAATTTTTATCAATCTAAACTTAATATGAACTAGAAAATAAATTTTTACAAGAAAAACATTTCAAAACACTCAAAAACAATTCGGTACATACTCAAAAACTAGCTAGCATAATTCATAACTTGATGAACTTGAAAATGAAGTCAGAATTATTAAACTGATGATGCTAGGTGCAAATTGATCTAAATTGTCTATAAAATTCTTGATTACAAATTGAAAAATTGGTCAAATTCTAATTAAACAGGAATTTTTGTGCGACCAGTAAAATTTTATTAAACATTTTGTATGAATGTGAAAAAAGAATTGATTAAATACTAAAAAATCTATTAAAGAAATCAAATTTATTTATGAGATATAATTTTATGTAGCTTTAAATCGTCCACAACTTTATAAAACCTCAAGAAACATCGCATTCAATTGCATATTCTTTTTCGCTTAAAACTTTTTTAACTTCTAATTGAACGTTGTCTGATGTTTTTGGTATTTCCTCCGATTTTTTCTTTGTAATAAAAAGATTTACTTTTATTTGAATTACTTGAAATCTAATTGAGTCACCATGAAAATATCATTTTCTGATGGCCAATGTCTAGGTCACTGTTGTCTGTGACAAGCCTGCTCACAAAACCGGGAGTCAAATATATTTCTTGGTCATATATTTCTTGACAAGTTGGAAACTAGAAGACCCGCTTTTTGATTAAATAGCTAATTAAAATAAATTAAATAAAAAAATAAAATGTACTAAACAGTACTAACATTATTTATAAGTACATTAAAAAAATTTTTCAGGAAAACTTAAACCGAAAAAAAAGTCAAGAAATAAAGGTAAAGTAATCTAGAGTGAAAAAAAGTATATAAAGTAATAAAAAGTCAATAATTAGAATAAAAATATAGAGGTAAAAAAATTAGTAAGATTATAACTTTTATTAAAATAAATATTTTACAACTTGAATGATCTAATCTAAAAAAATTCTAATAAATTCTTATAACTTCTATCTTCTCTTGTAATAAGTTGGATAACCATATCCATAACCATATGTTGGATAGCCATATCCTCCACCATAACCATATCCTATTCCATAGTCATACAAACCATATCCATAGCTTGGATAACCATAGCCATAATCATACGATCCAAAACCGATACCATGTCCAAAAGCTCCTTTTAAATTTGATGACTCTTAATTGCTTGCTTCTGATTGAAGTTTTTCGCCAAGTGAAGAACTCAATGCAGCAAAAAATGCAGACAAAAATACCAAAATATTCATTGATAATTTAAAAGCCATTTTATTTATTAATTGAATTTCTTGTTTTTAATTTGAATATTTCATCTGTATGTCTTTTTAGCATTTTATACCCTTTTTGCTTGTTCTCATTTTTTATTAAAAAATAAAACATTGATTTTAAAAATAAATTTTTGTCTTGGATTTTAACAAAACTTAGGAATTCAGGCTATTTTATTTTATTTAATTGTTACATTTTGTGATAATCAATCTAAGTAAATTTTATTGTTCAGGGAGATGAGGAATTTTTTTTATAAAATTCTATCATCATCAAAAATTTCTAATTCTTAAAGTCATATATTTAAAATAAACAGAATTGAATGCTATTTAAAATTTTATTTCCATTTTGTTTTATTTAATTCTAAAAAATTTTTAAAAATGAAAACTTTAAATGAAAAAATTTTGCGATCCTTAAGCTTTTTTTATTTTTTCAATATTCGAAAATCGATCCCTTCCATCTCTTCTTTTTTTCCATTGTTTTTGTTGCTCTATGAAGTCAAGTATTATTTTTTGAAATGAAAATTTTGCTACTGATATGTCATTGTTGTAGAGAGCAAATTCAAGCTTAATACTCGCCAATAATCAAATGACTGTTTCACATTAAAATCGTTGATATCTTAATTAACTTAACACTTTGATAAAAAGGTGATGTTGTGTGTTTGGTGGAATTTCCAAGGAGTAGAACTTTTTCAACTTGTTTAAAATGGTCGTGCAATAAATGCTGAACTCTATTCTGAATAATAAGAAGGAATCTTTGCTTAACTTCAAAAAAAAATATCCCTCTTTAGTCAACAGAAAGCTAGGTTGTTTTTTCAAATAATACTAGACTTCATACAGCAACAAAAACAATGGCAAAAATAGAAGAGATGGAAGGGATCTATTTTCTTTCTCATCCAGAATAAAGCATAAATCTTTATCCATCTGATTATCATCTTTATCGCTCAATGGGTCTTTAGAACACGAAATTACCAAATTTCAGAATATTGAAAAATTAAAAAAAGCTTAGATATCGCAAAATTTTTTGACTCACCCTAAAAGTTAAAATTCTATGTTAAATTAGTCAAATAAAAAAAAATGACGAATATTTTGAAAAATTATTTTACATCTTATGTATATTCTATTAGATTTTAATTACAACAAAAATAGAAGCTTATTATTGAAATTTATTTTTGTTTTAAAATTAAATTTTGTACAAAAAGATTTGACTTTTTTAGCATGTCACAAAGTTATGTTTATTCTGAAAATCTAACAATACATGTGCTTAGTTACACTGGTTCAGTAATCCTTTTTATCGAGCATAAATAGAAAAAATTCTGTATTTTCATCCTTCATATTTAAAAAATATAAAATTAAAAAATTCTAACTTAGAGATGCCGAAAACTCAATTGTACGTGGGTAACTTAGACCGCGACATATCTCGTCGCGATATTGAAAATACTTTTGACAAGTATGGCAAAATACTCAACTGCGACATCAAAAGCAAAGGCAATGCGCCCAGCTACGCTTTCTTGGATTTTGATGACGAAAGAGATGCAGAGGTAAGTTTCCACAAATATTTGCTAACATATTAGAAAATCTGCAACCTTAATCAGACGGCCACTTTATTTATGTGATAATATCTAGTTTTTTTTTATTAAAGAGCCCAGTCAAAAAAAAAAACACACATTTGGTTGCTCAAATTGCTTAGATTAAATTAGCTGAATAAACTAAATCACTAAAACACCAAGTCATGTATCTAGTCATTCATCAGTGTTAGTCACCATAATTCCATAGAATGATAAGGCATTCAGGCTCATTCCTAGTAACACTTGATTCAAAACTCCCCAGTACCTACGAGTCAGTCATTAGTGAATCAAATCAGATATTTCAGTGTCGGTATAGTGATTGTTTGATTTTTCTTAGGATGCGTTGAGGAGTGAAAATGGCAAAGAATTGCATGGTCGATCGATGGTGATCGAATGGGCCAAGTCAAAGGAGGAAAAAATGAGTCGCGAAAGTAGATATGGCAGAAACGGCTTTTCAAGAGGTGGGCGTGCTCCAAGGTCTTTGGATTGCTACGAATGCGGCCGGAGAGGACACTTTGCCAAGGACTGCCCTGACCGGAGACGCTCAGACCGCGACAGAAGGGACCGCGATAGAGATGACAGACGTGACCGGTAAGCTAATTTAAGCTTTGTCAAATATAGATATTTATTTTTTGTAAAAGACGTAGATCGCGCTCTAGAAGCAGGTCAAGACGACGATCTCGATCGCCTAGTGTGACCAGAAGGAGAACAAGATCACGAAGCGACTCTAGACGAAGATCGAGGAGCTATTCGAGACGATCAAGATCTTAAAATTTTTAAATAAAAAACTAAGTCTTTAATTTGTATGTTAATAAACGTTTTGTTTTGAGTACTTGGAATTTTTTTTTGTTCGTATGAATTGAAATATTATCATTTTAATCAATATAGAATAGTGATTATTAGTCATCAAATTAAAAAGACAATTTAATGTATTTATTTTGAAATTTATTCTCAAGAAAAGAGTACATTAACAATCCTTTATCCTTTTGGATTTTCAATTTTTAAAATGTTAAGGCTTAATTAAATAAAAAAAAATATTTAATGCATTTAATATGAAAACAAAGCATAATAGTATACAAAAAATTAAAAATTAAAAAAAAAAAATTTTAAATGACATTGAATTTTTTAGAGTTATTAAAAATTTTTAGCAGACACTTAGTATTGATAATTTTTCGATGATCATTGTATACAATTGATTTAAAAAAAAATAAACAACAAACGCTTGTATTTCAATTTTTTTCAAAAAAAAATATTAAATAAAAATAAATCAAGTTTTTCAGTAATTTATTAAGAATTTTTAGAAATAAAATTAATCTGTTAATTTTTTGATTTGAATCTATTTTCAATTATTCTCTAATCAACATAAATTCAAAAAAAATATGAAATTTAAGAAATTTTTTCAAAAAACTAAGTAGACAAGTTGACATTACTATAGCAAATGTCAATTATTAGATTGAGGCTAAAATTTCAAAACCAATCTAAGAAAAAATTATTGAAGTCATAATTCTATTATTGGACTGACACATTAAGCCATTTTTACTTTTATTATTTCAAGGTTTTATACAAAAATATTTTAATGATACAAATAAAATTGGTATAAATTTCCAAAAATTTTTCAAGAATAATCTATTCAAATCAGAATCAATTGATCAAATTAAGTAAATATTAAAAATCAATTAATTTAAAGATTCAATTAATAAATAAAATGGCTTTTAAATTATCAATGAATATTTTGGTATTTTTGTCTGCATTTGTTGCTGCATTGAGTTCTTCACTTGGCGAAAAACTTCAATCAGAAGCAAGCAATTTACAGTCATCAAATTTAAAAGGAGCTTTTGGACATGGTATCGGTTTTGGATCGTATGATTATGGCTATGGTTATCCAAGCTATGGATATGGTTTATATGATTATGGAATAGGATATGGTTATGGTGGAGGATATGGCTATCCAACATATGGATATGGCTATGGTTATCCAACTTATTACAAGAGAAGATAGAAGTTATAAGAGTTTATTAGAATTTTTTTAGATTAGATCATTCAAGTTGTAAAATATTTATTTTAATAAAAGTTAAAATCTTACTTATTTTTTTACCTCTATATCTTAATTCTAATTATTAACTATTTATTACTTTTTATACTTTTTTTCATTCTAGATTACTTAACCTTTATTTCTTGACTTTTTTTCGGTTTTAGTTTTCCTGAAAATTTTCTTTTTATCTCTTTTTGGTGGTGAGCTTTTTGCAGAAATCAAATCTTTTTTTGAAATTTAACATTTTTTAACTATTATTTTTAATCGTTTGTTACTTCTAAAATTTTCATTCTAATGATGTCTGTACATTTTTTTTCTTGACTTTATATAATCCCGTCTAATCAAAAATTAATGTGTCAAAAAAAAATCAATTTGTCTTATGTTAAATTAGTAAAATATAATTAAAAGTAAAACAATAAGTTAAATCTCATTTATTCCCAAAAATTTTAAGACTTGCACTCTACTTATAAACAATGTTAGCACTGCTTAGTAGATTTTATTTTTTTATTTAATTTATTTTAATTAGCTATTTAATCAAAAAGCGGGTCTTCTAGTTTCCAACTTGTCAAGAAATATATGACCAAGAAATATATTTGACTCCCGGTTTTGTGAGCAGGCTTGTCACAGACAACAGTGACCTAGACATTGGCCATCAGAAAATGATATTTTCATGGTGACTCAATTAGATTTCAAGTAATTCAAATAAAAGTAAATCTTTTTATTACAAAGAAAAAATCGGAGGAAATACCAAAAACATCAGACCACGTTCAATTAGAAGTTAAAAAAGTTTTAGCGAAAAAGAATATCCAATTGAATGCGATGTTTCTTGAGGTTTTATAAAGTTGTGGACGATTTAAAATTATATCTCATAAATAAATTTGATTTTTTCAATAGATTTTTTAGTATTTAATCCATTCTTTTTTCACATTCATACAAAATGTTTAATAAAATTTTACTGGTCGCACAAAAATTCCTGTTAGAATTTGACCAATTTATCAATTTGTAATCAAGAATTTTATAGACAATTTAGATCAATTTGCACCTAGTATCATCAGTTTAATGATTCTGACTTCATTTTCAAGTTCATCAAGTTATGAATTATGCTAGCTAGTTTTTGAATATGTACCGAATTGTTTTTGAGTGTTTTGAAATGTTTTTCTTGTAAAAATTTATTTTCTAGTTCAAATTAAGTTTAGATTGATAAAAATTTTGATTATATAATTCTTTTTTTTTATTTATTTTCAAAAAGAAGTAATATTAAATTAAAAATTTAATTTAATGTTAAAATAAACATTAGATATTTTTGTAAAGTATCTACAAAAAATGAGAAATTATAGGGCTCAATCACGGCTACGGCTTCTTGATCGACTTCTTTCGCGTCTACCGCCACCATTGTATCTATCTCCTCGAAAACTATTACGGCCCATGTCTCTATCATCTCTTCGGCCAAAATCACGTCTCCCGCTACCACCTCCACCGCGTCTATTTCGGCAATCTCTTGCAAAATGTCCTCTTTCGCCGCACTCGAAACATTCAGATGGTCGTCCACCGTCTCTGCCACCACCTCGGCCTCCTCTGCCGCCACCACGACCACCGAATCTGTCTCGGTCTCTTCTGTCTCTTTTTTCATCCCTTCCTTTGGCAAATTGAACTAGCATTGATGCACCACACATGTCTCTTCCATTTTCTGAGTTTAACGCGTCCTTTAATTTAAGTATTCTAACTTTTCTTTCTTTTTTCTCAAGGTAATTAATTAGAAAAAATAACAACTTCGGCATCTCTTTCGTCCTCGAACTCAATGAAAGCGAAAACTGGACCAAAGCCTTTGTTTTTTAGCTGGCATTGTTTGATTGCGCCATAGCGCTTGAAAACTGTTTCTATTTCTTCTTGTCTTGCATCTTTATTCAGATTGCCGATGTAGAGCTCTGTTTTGGGCATTTTGAAAACCTAGTCAAAAATTTTTTTAAATAACGTTCAAATGTTTTAATGATTGTTTTTATATGGATTTGAGAGAGAAATCCAAAATGGAGCACGCTCTATAAATTCTTCATTTATTGTAGATGTTAGAAGAAATTTTAGTCTTATTAACATTTTTACAATAATTTTCGGATCAGACAATTTTAATTCCACATAACTGGTTGAATATTTTTTGACTTTTTTATTCAGCTATAAAATAAACAATTAAAGAAAAAAAAAACAAATTTTTAAATATAAAGATCATCTTGAAGAAATAAATTTTGAATTTATTTTAAAATAAGAGAAATTTTTTTCATAGATAAAATTAATTTAATTCTATATTAACACTAGAAGCACTTTGACTCGTTTGAAAAATTTTTAAATCCTCATATCTTTTGAATTTGGATTTTTCAAATAAATA
>PJRA01000005.1:1534759-1580058 GCA_016987375.1 Brachionus koreanus
AGAAAATAAAAAGAACACTAAAATCTTTTTTTTTTCTAAAAACTGTTTTAGATCATCTTCTCAAAAATGAAATCCTTTTTTCATTAGATTTGATTTATTAATTTTTGCGGCCAACTCTGGACGGTTTGAACGATGTCAAAATTTTTGAAATAGGATGAAAAAGGCCGGGGGTTAGGTTGATTGGAGGAGGGACAGTGTGCATTACTCGATTATGCAAGCCAGCTCACGACATCACTAAGACTCTAAGACATGACTTTGACAAATAAGAAATCAACAGTTAAAAAAGGCCATACATAGAAGATAAAATTCATATACGAATAGAAGAACCGAAAAAAAACAAATGTCCAATTTGTAACAAAATATTCGAGGAAAAAATAGGAATCAAAACACACATCAGAAGATGTAAAAAACACAAAATACAATCAAAATTTACTCGACAAAAAAAGTAATTTTCACAATTTTTTTAGAAGTTCGACTTTAAGTCAAAGATTAATTTTTCATTGATAAGATTTGGCTGATAAATATGGCGGTAAATATAGTCAAATAGAATATCTATTTAATATAGGTTACAAATTTTATTTTTAGTAAAGTAATACATTTTTGTTCTTTATTGAAACAATTTTAAAAAAAGAAAATGGGTTTTAATCATAAAATTGACTATAAATTCTTCTAATATTTTTTCAAAGATAAAATATTTAAATTAAGTAAAAATAATAAAAAATAATAATCAATTAATTTACTAAATAATTAATAGTAAATCAAAATGGCTTTTAAATTATCAATGAATATTTTGGTATTTTTGTGTGCATTTGTTGCTGCATTGAGTTCTTCACTTGGCGAAAAACTTCAATCAGAAGCAAGCAATTTACAGTCATCAAATTTAAAAGGAGCTTTTGGACATGGTATCGGTTTTGGATCGTATGATTATGGCTATGGTTATCCAAGCTATGGATATGGTTTATATGATTATGGAATAGGATATGGTTATGGTGGAGGATATGGCTATCCAACATATGGATATGGCTATGGTTATCCAACTTATTACAAGAGAAGATAGAAGTTATAAGAGTTTATTAGAATTTTTTTAGATTAGATCATTCAAGTTGTAAAATATTTATTTTAATAAAAGTTAAAATCTTACTTATTTTTTTACCTCTATATCTTAATTCTAATTATTAACTATTTATTACTTTTTATACTTTTTTTCATTCTAGATTACTTAACCTTTATTTCTTGACTTTTTTTCGGTTTAAATTTTCCTGAAAATTTTCTTTTTATCTCTTTTTGGTGGTGAGCTTTTTGCAGAAATCAAATCTTTTTTTGATATTTTACATTCTATAATCAAATACCACAATTCATTTATACTTTTCGATCATAACAGTTTGTTTCAGAAAAAATATATATTTTTTAAAACCCATAATCTGAATGACAATAAAATGGAAAACATTTTTTTTTGTTATCGAACAAGTTTTTTATTTTAATGTTTTTATAATTAGTTTTTGGATTACACTTTTTTTAAATCATAGTTCAATAATTAATTAAAGTAAATAGTTTAGTTTCAAATTTTTGAAATTTATCTATGTTGATATTTTTTTATTTTTATTTTGAATAATTATTTTTTATTCAAAAGTTGTGAAATTTAACAATTGAAATTACTTAATTTGCTGTAATTTTCTTCAAAATTTTTGATTAACAAATCTATTTTTTCATAAAGCTCAATATTAGTAATTTTTTCCATCATATCAGCTATATCTAATAATTCATTGAACAAAGAAAATATTAATTGTTTTTTGGATTCCAATTCATTTTTTGTAAATATTTCCTTAAAATTTAAAATTTAGGAATGCCATTAAAAAATAAATAATTAATAAATATATTTAAATTTCAATTTTTTTTAGTATTTTTAGCATTGATAATAATATAATAAATCCTTACTTGTAAATTAACTTTAAATAAATCGAGCAATTTATGACTGTCTTCAATAATCATAGTTGGCAGCGCAGATTGCTCCAGTAATTTTTGACCATAATTTTTCACTTCACATACACCTCTTTCAAGTTGATAGCTATGGACCAATCTTTCATTTGACTCAAAATATGACCTCAATCGATAGCAATTTACCAAAGAATAGCATGATTCTAAATAATTCAATTCTGTATAGTGTGTAGAAAATACAATAAGAATATTTTTTTTGTTTTCTTCAATCAAATAATTAATTATATTCGTACACACAGCAAAAGATATTGCTAAGCCCTCATAATAGTTTGTGTGCTTGCCAAACTCATCAATCAAAATTAATGAATCATTAGACAAATTTTCCAATATTTTTTTCATTTCATTAATTTGACACTCAAACGAAGAATTCAAAGAACCTCTCAAATCATCAAAATCTCCAGACAACGACAATATTTTGTTTTTCAAAGAAAAAATCGCCTTCTCAGCAGGCACATATGATCCACATTGAGCCATAATTTGCAAATCTCCTAGTTGTCTTAGTAACGTTGACTTTCCACTCATATTAGAACCAGTTAAGATCAAAAACTGAATATTATTACCTAACTTAACTGTATTGGTAACTATATTTTCATCTGTAACCAGAAATTGATCATTTTTTTCGTTGGAATTTGAAATTTTTTCTTTTATTTTTTGCAAAATTGGATGACTTGCATTTTGTAAAAACATATGGTCATCAAAAATTACTTTGGTCAGACAAGTTGAAGAGATTGAATATTTTGCCAATGAAAGAATGAGGTCAAATAAAGATATTAGATCTCTAAGTTTGTAAAATGCGCTTAATTCGTCTTGGACTTGCAAAATCAAATCATCAATAATTCTTTTCAAAAAAAAATTGATTTTTAATTTTAAGAACAAAAAGAACGCTCTATCATTGGCAATAGTAGACAGCTGGTTAAGTTTAAAACTAGCTTTTTCAAATAAATTAAAAAAAAAGAGCTTTACAATTAAGTGAATATAATTTAAAAATTATAAATTTTTTTTTAATCCATTTAAAAAAAAACTAGTTATGCACCAGTGATTCTTACTTATTTGATATGAAGTAAATGTCAGACATGGAAGCCTCAAGTCGATTGTTTATTTTGACCAATTGATCTGTAGTGAATTGAATAGTGTTTTTTGTTTTGGTTATTTTTAAAAATTCTTTTGGTAGATTTTCCAAAAACTTTAAGGAAAAAGAAGAAAAATCAGAAGAAATACTCTGATCTAGTCGATTTTCTTAATAGAATAATAAAATGAAATAATTTGTATTTATAAAATAGGCTAACTAACTTCTATCAATGTCATTTAAACTCAATTGAAAATAAAAACCTCTAGTTGCATTAAATGAATGCTTTATCGGTAATTGTGTTGATGTACTGAGCTCGTTGGTATATTCTAAAACTCCTCTTGTTAGTTATAAATAAAATTTATTTTATATTTTAAACCAACTTTGAATGTCGTAAATAATTTCAGTAAAAGCTCTTCTCGATACATCCAATAGTTCATTTTTATTAGCCTTAAATTTTTTAATTATTAACTAAAATTTTTCAAATCTAAAGTTTTTACTTTGATGGCAAAGCATTTATTTATTTTAAGACTCAAGCTACTTTTGTTCATCAATGGCGGATCTTCTATAATTTCATTTATTTCTCTTGATAAAGCCTCAAATTTTACATCATCATAATAATTCTTAATAAATAAGTATAAAAATCCAACTAAAAGTAATATGTAAAAAATACACAAAAAATACTCTTGACTCTGTCACAATCTGAGGACATTATAATCTGTTTTAATTGCTTGGCAAAATCCACCATAACTCTCATGTTTATAATGCACTTTATTTTATTTTCAATTGTCTTGCTTTTTTTGTCTTCTCTTGTGTCAAAGAGATTCATTTGCTTAGTAAAATTATCAAGTTCACTAAATTTTTCAACATAAAAATTTATTTGATTCATCAACCCTGTATTTTTGATCATTTCTTCAATCAGCCAAGTCCTTTCCTCGATTGAGTGCATGTCTTGTATTAAAATTTAAATTTTATTTAACATATGGATTCCTAAGCTTACAAAAAGGTGGCTGAAGAATGCTTGAAATCAAGGCTTTGGCACCGTATTTTGTCCTAGTATAATTTAGAATACCATACAAATTAGTAGGACATTTGCTATTTTTTGTATTATAAATCAATTCTAAAAATCGAGCAGTATTTATGTCAATCAATGTGAGGTTTTCGTTTCCCTCAATAGACAATCTGACCGAATGAGCCAAAAAAATGTGGTTTTTAGAAAATTCAACATATTTAAAAAGAGCACAACAAGCAGCTAAAGCTAGGGGCCTTAAAATTTATGTCTAAAAAATTTCTTAACAAATTCAACCTTTTACTTGGAACTCAATTCGGTATGAGTTTTGAAATCAAGTTTGCAAACTCTTTTAATATATTCTAAGCCATTATGAGCGTTGAAAAATCTTGACTTTAAATCAATTAATTTTATGTTTTTAAAGCAGTTTACAATAATATTTCTCATTTTGTTTCTAAATAAACCATTAAAAGGAGATATTGATAGAACTACCTTTTAGATAAAGTTAATTTTTATAAAGAAAAAAAAACTTGAAATTCAACTTCTTGGGGTGAATGAATTTGAATTTTGGACAATAGTTTGGTACAACTTTGACAGTCGTTAAATTGAGTGATTATCAATGAAGAATTTTTTGTGTCTATCAAAGCGTATCCAATCTGTGAGTTATTTTTTTCAAATAAGGCTAAATCGAAATCATCAAATAATCAATTAAGCAAATCAAGCAAATTAACCTAATGATAAATCGTAGTCTTTTTGTTCGACCATTGAACTGTTCATTTTTTTTAATTTGAATAAAAAAATCACGCTTTCAATATTTTGCAGATTTTAAAATTATTTTTTTCTCTAAAATCTGCAGATTAAGCTACCCAAGTTCAAGAATTGAAAAACTTGAACTGATTTAATAGGATCTATCATTCCTAAATTTAAACAAATTTTGAGAATACGCTTTTTAAAAACTTTTAAGTAAATAAAAAAAATTCAACGAAAAAGCTAAGCTTTTATTTTTATGATCTTTTCCTTGATTTAATAGGTAAAAAAGTGCACTCACCAAGCGTAAAGAATTTATTATATAACAGAATTAACTCAAACAAAATGAATTATTTATTTATAAAATATTTTATAAGATATAAAACTATTAATTTTTCTACAATAGAAAATGATGAAAAAAAAATATGTTTTTCTTTTTCTATTACTAAAACAAAACGATTAATTTTTGGAAATACTATATTTATTAAGTTAAATTTTTCAATATGAAAAAAGTCTAAATATTATCTTTTAAAAAAATATTTTTGATGCTAAAAAAGCCAGTAAGTCTTATTAATTTTCTTGCTCAAAAATAAATATTTATCGGGCAAAATGGCTAGAATCTCTTATATTATGATTAAATTTATCTTAATAAAAAAATTTTTTTTATTTTAATTTGCTTTTTTAATTTGTTTTAAGTAAAAATTTAAATTTGCTTTGTTTTTAAAATTTTCATCAAGATGTGTTAATAAAAATTAGAAAAAAAAGCTCTTAAAATTAAAAAACAAAATTTAATATTTAAAATATTTTTATTATGTATAAATTTTTACATTTATAATTTAAGAAAAAGAAATGAAATATATTTATTATTGATTTAAGCAACCACAAAGTATTGTTTTTGATTTAAAATAGCCCAAATTGGCTATCAAAAAATAATCAATATGCAGAGGGTTTAATTTATTTTATAAAACAAGTTTTGAAAATTTTTCAGTTTAATTATTCCATACTGACATCGTTATTATTAATGCTGTTATTGCTGTTATTTTGTCCATTTTGACTGCGATCATTACTGGTTGATCTGCTTCTTGATCTTTTATCTGGTGTCCTCGATCTGCTTTTTTGATATGACCCACTTCGAGAACTAAATACAAAATTAAATTAAATATAAGAAAGAAAAATTAAAATTACCGCTTATCATAGCTAGCATCACGGGTTCTTTCTCGAGATCGGTCTTTAGATCTGTCTCTTGATCGATCCCTGCTTCTATTTCTTCTTCTGCTACTGTCATCACGGCTTCTATCACGACTACGGTCTCTTCTTCGGTCTCTAGACCGACTTCTGTCTCCACTACGATCTCTTCTTCGGCCATATCGCCTATTTCGACAATCTCGCGCAAAGTGGCCTCTCTCACCACATTCGTAACACTCAAGCGATCTTCCGCCGCGTCCCCCGGATCTTGAAAATCCGTTGCGACCGTAGCCGAATCGGTCGTCTCTTCTCTCTCGTCTATCTCCTTTTCCTTTTGTGTATTCAACAACCATTGATGCACCACACATGTCTTTTCCGTTTTCAGCATTTAATGCATCCTTTTGATAATTTTTTTTCAAAATAGAAAACTTTATTTAAACTTAAATTCATGTAATACTTCTGCATCTCGTTCATCCTCGAACTCAATAAAAGCATACACTGGTCCATATCCTTTATTTTTAACTTCGCATTTTCGGATTTTTCCATAGCGCTTAAAAACACTCTCAAGTTCACGTTGACTAGCATCTTTGTTCAAATTACCAATGTAAATTTCACTCTTTGGCATTTTATATCTTTACAATACTTTTCTGTTATTCTTTTTTTTTTTTAATTTTAAGTTAAAATCTTTTTCGATTACAAAAGCTAAGATTTTATACTTAGAACAACAGACTTTTAAATTTTTAACTGAAATATGAATGTATTTTTACATGTTTTTGTACAGTTAAAACTTCATATAAGCTAATTTTTTGTCTGAAACAAAAACATAAGCAATAAGCAGCTAAATTGAATAGATAGAATCATTGAATATTAAACTAAAGTTATTGAAAAAAAATTATCAATTAATACAATGATAGCTTCGATAATAAAATTAATTGACTAATATTTTTTAAAAATACTGAATGATTTATTCAATATAATTGTAAAGAAATTTATTCCTTTTCGAATATAAAAATTGAAAAGCAACTAACTTAACTTTTAACCATACATCTACCGCATTATTTTTTAATGATTGCTTGGATAAACATCGTTAAACATCAATTTTATTTGCTAAATATTTTTCAAAATATTAATCTGAAATAAATATTTATCTCAAATATTTTTCATCATAATTTCTTCGATTTTTAATCGAATTTTAAAAATAAAATTCAAATTAGTGTCAAAAACCAATTGCATTTATAAAATATTACCATAAGCATTTGTTATAACCTTTTCTCATTGGTTAAAATCAGCTCATTAGAGCTTAAAATTTGGATCAATTTAAGTATAAATTTAATTTTGATACTTTATTTTTTTTAAACAAAAAAATATTTTTCTATAAGAATGCTTATTTTTTAACTGAAAATAAATTTGAATTTTTATAAAAAAAAATTCTTATTTCAAAATCCATAGGAAAACAACCTTTGTATAGTAGTTGTCTAGTGTCAATGAAAATTTGCAGGTTAAAGTGAATCCAAAAATCAGGAAATAGAAATATTTTCAGATTTTTACTTAATAGCTTGAATTTATTAGTAGATAGTAAAGTCTTATTTTTAAATTATTTAGAAGATTATTTCATTATTATCTATAGTTCCATGTCTAGTGTCAAAATAAATTTTAAGGATCCTTTTCATGTGAACATTTCGATCAAATTTTTAGGCAAAAATTAATTACAATCTCATTTTTACCAAACGAGTTTTTTTTTCTAATTTTCAAATATTAAATTAAAAAAAAAAGAGTTTAGTTAAAATCTCATTGACAATAATTGGAGGCTTCGTCTACCTCCTTAATAATCCTCCTCCAAATTTCAAAGTTGTTCTTTTATGTGTGAAATTTTTTAGGATGTTAAATTTCAAAAGAAATAATCTAGTTTTAATATTTAAAGAATTATAAATGAACAAGTTTTTATTCTATATTAAAGCAAGGCTTTCTTTTACAAAAACTGTCTTAAATTGGGTTAAGATAGTTAAGATATTGAGTTTTTAAAAACTATTGATGAATTACAAAAGCATCCTTTAAAAAATTTGTAATTAATTCTGTAACTATAAAATTTAAGAATAAAAATAAAAAAATTTAGGTTAATATTTATTATCTTGCTTTTAATTTTTTCAAAAATTCATTGATTCTGATCAATTTTGATTCTTAGGTCTCCAATTTTTAAAGAATATACTCAATTTTAGAGAGAGAGAGAGAGAATAAATAATTTTAGAAAGGTTAACTCTCAAGGTTGTTCCGGTGCAAGGCCATGTGTTCAGTGGTCCGGAGAAAAAAAATTTAAATTTATATAAGCAAAAAAAATTCAGATAAAAAAAAGTTTTAATATTTTGAGAGCACAGGTAAAAATTTTTATTTTTATGAGTTAATGTTTTTTTTTGTAATTTTTTATTATTATCGTTAATCACTTACTATTGATAAATTTTAATTATTTAATTATAACTAATTTTATTCACAAATTTTTAAAATAGACATTTAGTAGCATGTGAGTTTTAACTTACGTTAAAAAACTCATTCAAAGAAAGCCTAAAATTATTCTATTAAAAAAAATTATTTAAATAAGAAGTTAAAACCAAAAAAATATACACAAATGGTGCAATTTTTACTTTGTTTAAATATTTTTATCGGGTCAATGAAATAAAAACCTTTTATTAATCAATAGATTGCATAATATTTGAAAGATTTTAGTTTTTTTAAAAATCTATCATTGTTTAATTATGTTTAAATTTTTTTTATCTGAAGGGTTGTTTTCTACTTAAAGAAATTTATTGATTTCGATAATTAAAAATAATACTTTCTTTTGTATATTTTTAATACAAAACCTCATTTGTAATTAGATTACTATCTATTGTTTAATTTTAATTAAAAATATCATAAATTTTTTTAAGATTGCATTGTATTGTAAGTATTTAAAAGGATATTGAAAAAAAAAAATAAAATTAAAAATAAATATTTAATTTAGAAGAAAAATTCGTTTGAAAATGCCAAAAGCCGAGCTATACATTGGAAATCTGGGCCGTGATGTATCTCGACGTGATATTGAGGACATTTTTGATAAGTATGGCAAAGTACGCCGATGTGACATAAAAAGCAAAGGACTTGGCTCAAGTTATGCTTTTCTGGAGTATGAAGATGAACGAGATGCAGAGGTAGATATCAGACTTAACTAATCAAGCCAATTTTTTTTCCACTACAATTAAGCTCACAATAATTAATCATTTTAAAAATGTCTAAATGATTTAGGACGCTTTGAGATTGGAAAATGGTAAAGATGTTTGTGGAAGTTCTATGGTTATCGAATGGGCAAAATCAAGAGAAGAAAAATTACGTGAAAATAGACTTAAAATGAATAAAAGACGAGGAGATAGATCACGCGAATGTTTTGAATGTGGCAGGAGAGGACATTTTGCTCGAGAATGTCCAGATAGAGACCGTCCTAAACGAAATAGCAGGTCAGAAAGGGATAGAAAAGACAGAGACCATCTACGCTCGAGGTATTAAAAAAATGAAATCATTAAAATTTTAAAACTCTTCTACTTTGTATAGGTATAGATCAAGCTCTAGATCAAGAAGCAGTTCTAGACGGAGGTACAGATCAAGATCTTAGACTAATGTGATCTAAAAAAAAAAGCTGTTTCATAAAAAGAATAAATAAATTATTATTTGACTTTAAAAAAAAAAAATTTCACCGGTAAGAAATTCTTAGATTACAAATCATTTATCAAAAGTTAATACAAAAATTAATTTATATAATACTAATTATTTGACTTAAGTCAATATTTTCAAAAGGCTTTAATAAATTTTTTGTCTTAATTTAATTTAATTTTTTTAAATCCATCTAAACATACCCTAATTAATACTATCCAGAAAATAATTAATTAGAGGTATCCAAAAATTTAATCATTTGGCAAAAAAATAAATTAAGAATTTTTTTAAATTAAATAATTGATTTTATTTACATAGTTTCATTCGTTTAATTTCCTTATGAAAGATTTGATTTAAATTTTTTAAGAAATAGAATTAAGTATCTTTCTAATGTGTTGAGCAGATTTTTTTTCATTTTAATCAATTTTTTGTGATATATCCATCACTCATTCTCATTAACAAGGTAATATAACCACGATTTTTGTCTTCTCTAAATATTTCAGATTTTGACGACAGATTTCTATTGTTTTATTTATTTAGTTGATCTTTAGCTGATTCATAATGGGTCCAATATGAAGGAAATTTTTTTAAATTTTTGTAATTCGAAATTTTCATGCAAAATAAGTTCAATAGTTCTATAAAAATAAAATGTATTATATACTAATTCCCAAAAAAAAACTCTATTATACATTAATAACATATTAAATTTATGTCTGATTAAAATAAGATAAAGCTAGTTATTTGCTCTTTATTCATTTTTCTATTTCAAAAATTCATCAGCTGATTAAAATTATTACGTTTTTTAGAGCTAATAAAATGAGTTATAAGAATTTAAATTGATCATATAAATCGAAGAACTTGAATAATCAAATAGAATGTAAAAACTTTTTGATACAATTTAGAAAATAAACATAAACTCATATTGGTGTTATGGATTATAGAAAACTTCTCTAGCAATAATCGATCCCAGAGGAAAATTGTGGTCTAGTTGATTCAATTAAATTTATTGTTTCTCAAATCACATTAAATATGGAACAAAGCGTACCCTACTTTAATTTTTATAATTTATTAAATGATCTTTTAATGATAGATTTTTATGTATAAATTTGTTTATTACTTTAATAAATCTTTCTACTAACTCTTTCTCTATGGTATTATGTTATGAAGAAAAATTTCTAGGATTTAAAGCAATTATTATTTTAACAAGAGGGTCTAAAAACCTATCGGATTTTCTAGTGTTAATAAGTTGAACTGTAACTTCGAAAAATACGCTGTCATTTGTTTCTTTTTTCACAATCCATGCATCAAATTTCGACTTAAAAATATTCAACGCTTTTGCGTTAACAACCTTTTCTGGTAATCCATTCCATATATTTGCAACTCTGTTTCCGAAAAAATGGAAACTCATGGAACAATTTTTTATCTGTCTTTGAATGCCTTCCTAAATAATAAACTTGACTGCTTTGGTCAAAAATTAGCACTTTTTAAAACTCGATCTATACTTGATCTTGAACAACTTAATCAGATTTTCTCTCAATTTTCTAGAAGCTAAATGTTATTAATATTGGGATGTCTAAGATATTTCTTTAACTTATCCTAAATCCTGTTAGCTCTAGCCGTAAGATAATTTACTTGTGTGTCCCATCTGAAGTCGTTATTTATTTATATTCAGAGACCTCTTTCGCACTCTGATCTATTTAGTGAATCTGACTCAATTTTTTAATCATGTTTTGAATTGTTATTACCAAAATGGACAACTTTGCATCTTTCGGAATTAAGCTGAGCAGACCACTTAGATGTTATGAATGTCGTGTTGTAACTTGTAGTTAATTTGTATTTCACGATCTTTATGAAAGAAAGAACTGAGTTGTCTCAAAAGCTTATTTTCCTATAAATGTTTGAGCGTGACCTCTTTTATTTGATGTGCCAAAACTTTACAGCAAGATCGGACGATAATTTGAAGGTTGTAACCTGTTTTCTCCTTTAAGAAGAGGAGCGACATTCGCTTTCAAACAGATGTTTGGTAATATTCCTGTCATAAAAGACTCCGAAAAATAATGCTTATCAGAAATGAAAAAGCATTTGATTAGGATGGGTGTTGTTGAAAATACAAACAGTTTATTTTAGAAAGTTTAATTAAATAATTTCAAGCATACTAAAAATCACATAGCACTTCAATGCCTGGACTTATAATAATATTTGGCTCTAAATTCTCTAATTTGTTGGTCATTTTATTAATACTTAACATCTCATCTGGATCGGGGTCACATACTTTATGGGTTTTGTATGGGAAAATTGGAATTAATATCATCGTTAAAAACTGATGCAGTATGTTGCAAATGTAAAGAAATTAATTTTTTTATTTATTGAATTTTAAAAATATTAGAGTGCAAAAGAAAAAAAATAAAAGCACAAATTTGAAAATTTTTTTCTCTTCAATTTAATACATCAGACTCGACATAAAAAGATAATTATCTTTTAAAAATTTATAATTAAAATGCTTCCTCTAAAAATTAAAAATAAAAGTGAATGCAAAAGTTTAGAAATTCTGGTAATCTAAAAGTTTTAACAATCATTACTACCTTTTTTCACACCTTTATGATTAATTCTTAAATATCTTCTAATTTTGAGTAAATTTTGCTCTTAAACTGCTTAATTTAAAAACTCTCCAACTCCTCATTTGATCTCTAAATAACATTACCAAAAAATCTTAAATTTGGCAAAAAAAGGGTAAAAAATTTATAAGGACAAAGATGGACATTTCAAATATTAAATTTCTAAACTTTTGAATAGATTTTTTTCCGATTTTTGAATAATTGTATAGCTTTTTCTTTTTTGTAATTTTTCTGTGATTTTTTTTTGGTTTTACGTTATTGGATTGATCACAGATAAATATTTTTAAAAAAAAGCCGCTTTTTTATTATTTTCCCACCTTTTGTACACATAAAAACAATCTTTGTGTCTACAAATAAAAAAAATTCTAAACTTTTGCAATATACTGTATAAATTAACCATTTAAAGAATTCACAATCTTTGTAGAGTCTGTTGTTATACTTGAACTTAACGTAATTTTCCGAATTTAATGACATGTCTTTAAAATAGAGTACTCTATTTTAGTGACACGCTGTTATAGCATGTTAAAAGATTCTTTTGTGACATGTCATTAAATATTTTATTGACTGTTTTTTTTCAATTAGCGCCAAAATAGAATCCTAGAGACCAAATTTTCAAAAATTATTAATAAAATTGAAATTATATCAAAAAATTTTTAATAAAAATGAGTGTGAATTTAATTGATGAAACATGGTCTTTTAAGGATGAGAAAATCAGATCTAACATGTTGAAGCTGATCGAATTAAAACTAGAATTAGCTGATTTGGAAAGTTTGAAAAATCATAAAAATTTTATTAAAAATTCAAATTTACTCGAATCACTAAAAAAACTAGAATCATATCATGAGAAAAAACTACTGGTGTTTAAAAATAGAATTTTGTTTTTCGAGAGTTATTTGATTAACAATTTGAACAAAACAAAGACGGCTACACGCATGGCCAATTCAAATCGTTTTCTCTGTGAAGAAATGTTCGCGCAAAAAGAAAATCTTTTAATAGAAATACAAAGCTTAAAGGAAAGAACAGATTCTTTGAAGAAAAGATTAGATAAGTATCAAAAATATTATGATTTCATACAAGAAACTTTGACTCTCTTTTCTACACATCAATTTACTGATCTACCGCAAATAATCAATAGGTATAAGAGTTTAAAATTAATTTTAGATGAAAATCAGAATATGCTAAATCAAAGTTCAGATAATTTAATTTTGGTCAAAAGCGATCTTTATAATACTATTCGAAATCATTCGGATTCTATCCTTTATTTATATGCGAGCAAATCACTTGCTGAGCAAGAATTTAAAAAAATTTGTCAAACAACTGCTTTAAAAAATGAGACTAGTACTAAAAACTTGCAAATTTCAATACACAGATTAGAAGAATTCGATTTAATATTAAAATCAATTGATAATCTTTGCAAGATGAGTATAGAATTTGCAAGAATGTATAATAAAGATAGCCTTCAAAATTTAGAGCTAGAAAAGGATAAAAAATCTTTCAAACAATTAATTTTTGATAAATTGGCTATTTTGAAAGAAAATATTGTTTATTTAAATGAAGTGTCAAAATAAATTTAAATTTAGTTTAATGTGTTTTTCTTTTATATTCAATTCAGTTTCAATTTTTTGTTTTTTTTAATTAGAGGAACCAAAATTTCAAAAATCAAAATTTCAAGAAAAGCATTTAATTCTATTCATATTTTTACATTTTAACTTATACCGTTATTTGACTTTATAAGTTAATTATAAGTTTCAGAATTATAATACAAGCGATTATATTGATACAAAACTTTTGAATTTAACTTTTTTTTACCCTATTCTATCCTAGTGGATAATGGGGAGGAGCTCATCTCCTTTTCAAATACCTTTTTGAGCTACAGCTCCGATCTGACACAGAGGCTACTGCATCGAGTTGGTCATCTACTCTGAAAATTTTACCCAGTCGAAACCGGTCCCCCATTTTTTGATGAAAGAGGTTTAAAACATGCACCCCGTATTGCAGAGATATTTTGAAGGTTTTTCAACCCTCAGTAGGTTTTGAACCCTCGATCCTCTGCTTGCATGACTAACACACAAACCGCTCTCAAAAAAGACTCGACTTAAAACTTTTTGCTTTCTTTTCAATTTAAAAAAAATAAATACATAATAACCAAATTAATTTACCGAGATAGTACTGTAAATAAACGGTGTACGTGATTAACTGTACTATTTATATTTATTCAATAAATTAATCTAAACGTGATGTTCATAGCATTTTAATTATTTATAAAATAACTCGACTAGTTTTTAGAAATATTATATCAAGCAATTTTAATTTTATTAAACCTTAAAAATTTATTCAATCTTAAAAATCATTTTGTTTTAATATTACAAAAATTTAGCATTATCATTTAATCACTCTTCTACATCGTTTATTTCTGGGTATTCATTTTCACTTCGATTTAGGCTTGAAGGTTTCGTCGGACTTGATGATCTTGATTCAGTTCTTCTTTCGGACACACTGCGGGATCTTAAATAAAAATTTAATACCTATTCACAAAAACAACTCTTTATTATTTACTGTTTATTTTGTGATGCCTCTTTTGATCTATCTCTTGATCGATCCCTGCTTCTATTTCTTCTTCTGCTACTGTCATCACGGCTTCTATCACGACTACGGTCTCTTCTTCGGTCTCTAGACCGACTTCTGTCTCCACTACGATCTCTTCTTCGGCCATATCGCCTATTTCGACAATCTCGCGCAAAGTGGCCTCTCTCACCACATTCGTAACACTCAAGCGATCTTCCGCCGCGTCCCCCGGATCTTGAAAATCCGTTGCGACCGTAGCCGAATCGGTCGTCTCTTCTCTCTCGTCTATCTCCTTTTCCTTTTGTGTATTCAACAACCATTGATGCACCACACATGTCTTTTCCGTTTTCAGCATTTAATGCATCCTTTTGATAATTTTTTTTCAAAATAGAAAACTTTATTTAAACTTAAATTCATTTAATACTTCTGCATCTCGTTCATCCTCGAACTCAATAAAAGCATACACTGGTCCATATCCTTTATTTTTAACTTCGCATTTTCGGATTTTTCCATAGCGCTTAAAAACACTCTCAAGTTCACGTTGACTAGCATCTTTGTTCAAATTACCAATGTAAATTTCACTTTTTGGCATTATTATGGCCACAAAATTTTATTGAATTATATTTATATATAAACTAAGGTTTTTTTCCGGGTTCAATAGTTTAAGCTTAACTGAAATGAATCAGCCATTTAAACAAAAAAAAATGAACACAATTTCGAGCATAAAGTATATAAAATTGATTTTATTTTTTTAATTACATGAAACCAAATATTGTCTGATTTTTTCTAGATTTGAGACTGTGAATTTTGATGCAGTCAAAAGGAATTTAAAAAAACTTTTTATTTTAAAATCTCATTAATTTGTAAAATTTTTAAAAGCGCATTGAGTATGAAATTGAATTGTCATTTCTAATATTCTATTTACATCTGCTTTGACTCAAAATTTGTCTGGTCAAATTTAGATAAAAACTATTAAATAAATGACCTCCTGCTTTGATCAAAATAAATCTAAACTTAGAATATTTTATTTAATGAAAATCCAATTGATTAGTAAATTTTTGATTAGTTATATCTAATGTTGACCGTGGAATAGATTTCAAAAAAAATCTTTACTATCAAAACATGTCTAATTCTCTCTAAATTTTCATTGCAAATTTGCAATTTTTGGATCTCCGTTATTAGTTTTTCCTGGAAAACTGCAGTTGTTTTTTAGTTTTTAAGTTAAAAGTCGCAAGTCAACTATTCAAATCTTAATCTATATATCTTTTTGATTGACTGAATATAATTGTTTAGAAATTAATTGAAAAACTTTTAATTATTATTATCATTATTATTATTATTCATAGATTCAAGTCTCATAAGCAAAATTGAAAAATCTATAAGGTAATAGTTCGATTTTTAAGACATGTTTTTATATAGAAAAATACTTTAAAATTATTAACCTGTGACTTTAACTAAAAGTCGAAAATACAATTAAATATGGCCAAAAAAGCTGGATTTTCGAAATTAAGTACATGTTTTAATTCATAAATTTCAACAAATATTTTTTTAATTTAACATGCCATTATTGGGCATCAGGCCATAAAATGACATGTCTTATAAATCGAGCATTTACGTTATATTGGAAAAAAGGCAAATGTGAACTTCAAATGTGAATTTTTAAAATTTACTTCAATAGAATACATTTAACATACTTTATTGCACTTTTTTTAATCTAAAATAAAACATTAAAGAATCAAATCAATAACCAACTTGTTTTTGTTTTGATGTTTTATTTTTTTCATTTGAAAAAATGTTTTAAGTTAAAATGCTGCATTTTGCTTAGATTTCTCAAAAAAATAAGCTATTTAAAATATAAATGGTTTTGTTTGGTTTTTGGCTCAAGATTTTAAATTAAGAAAAAGATTTCATAAATTCTTAAAATTTTATTCAAGAATTGAATTACATTAAAAAATAAATTTTGTCAAAATAATTATAAATAAGTAAAGCTTACAAATTTGTTTAAATAAATATATTCAAGAATAGCACCTAATAACTTTATGGATAAACTAGTGATTTTTTTTCGACTCCCTTTAAAACATGTACAAATTGAAATAGAGTTAAAAAATAAAATTTTGATTTAAAAAAAAAACTACAATAAATTATCGTTTATTTTCATTTTTATTTCATTTCCATTCTTCATTTGAGTGATTACACGAGACAAATTATTTTGACTAGAATTGAGTTCTTTAGATTTTGATTTCGAATTTTGGTTAAAATGCAAAAAATTTAGAGGACTCTTTGATTGTGTACTTGATTTTTCATTTGACTGAGGCCTATGAGCCAAATTCCACATAGACTTCTTATGCAAATCAATTAAACTCTTTTGTATGACTTTAGGAATTTTATGAGGGTCAATCAAATTATTGTCATTTAGAGACTTGTTATTGTACAATAAACGAGATCGCTTGTCTGCAAGTTTCAACTTAATTTCATCTTGTTCAGCGCTATCATCATTACAAATGGAATTAGATTTGATAAAATTGCCATCGACCAAGTTTGCAATCAATTTTGTTTTTTTTGGCTCAATTAGAAACTCTTTTAATGCTGGCTCTGAGTTAGATTTGGACATCTCTTGTCTTGTCATGTCTGACTTGGAATTATTCAAATAAGCTTGACTTTCGAGGTTTTTGCGGCTCAAACTTTGACTCATCAACGCTTTTAGTTGGGCCAAGTTTGGCCTGTTTATCAGTCGCGATGTTTGATTTTGACTAGTGTAAATATTAAAGTTTTGATGATACTTGCGATATTTCTGATACTTTTGGTATGTGACCAGCTCAAATCGGCTAGTTTTGCCATTTGTCTCGTCTATATAGCAAAAACTTGGATAAACAGGCTCAATTTGCTTTTCGTATAAATAGCTGTTGCAGTAAATTGAATTGTTTGTTCCGAAAGCATCGCTTGGCTCGTTGAATGAGTTATTTTCTTTGAGAGAACACGTATAGGTAGCTGGAGCTACGTTTTGGTAATTGTTAGCGACATTGTTTTTGCTCAATGAATGGCAAGATTGTGTGTCCATGCTGTGATTGGCGTTTTTTAAGCTCATATTGGGCATGTCGGCTCGCTCGATAGTGTTTATTTTTTCGTAACGTTTATAGCAAAAAAATATCGAAATCATCCACAATAATAGAACAAAAAGAAGTACCAAGACCTCTGGTATGCTCATAACATAGTACATTTCTATACATAAAACAAAAGCAGCATCATTTAAGAAAAATTCGTTGCTTTTTTCCCAAAATATTTATTAGATCTAAATAAATTAACTTGTGATGTTAAATTAAAGTTCTTTTGTTGTAAAAAAAATATAAAAAATAATTACTGAAAATTTTTTTGATAATTTAGCTTGATTTTTTTTCGAGTAGAGCTCTTAATTAAATCGAGTATTTTTTTAATAATTGCCGAAAAACTATTGATATATAGTCTTTAGCTATTTTTAAATATTAAAGCCATTAATAAAACACGATTTCTAATTTAGTGTAAATATTTGCTTTTTGGGTCTTCTTTAAATATTGCTAACAATTTATAACTTTAATTTTATTTTATATTTTTTAATAAATATAATTTAGTATAATAAAAGTTTCATTTATTTGATAAAAAAGAGATAAAATTCATTCTTTTATTCTGATTATTATTCATATTTTCTGAAATTCAGTCATAAAAAACAAAAATAAAGCCTTGAGAATTTTCTAATTTCTGGAACAACTAAAATTAATAATATGTATCAATTTCGGTTTAAAAAATAAGAAAGTTGTTGTGAAAAATCCCAATATTTTTTTTTTATTCTTTTTTAAGTGTATCAATTATTAAATAGACTTTATATTTAATTTTTAAAAAAAACAAGAAGAAAAGTTTATTGTTAATAGACCGAAGGAAATTGCATCAATATTACTTCCATCGTAATTAAAATTCTAAATTTAAACATATATATAACGAAATAAGATATAAAAAAAAGACATTAATAGACATGACTGTTTTTTTTTAAATTTTTTTAATTTTTAAAATAAAACATCTTAATAGCTAAAAGACAAAGTTGTTTTTTGACTATCCTAGGTGTATCATTTATATTTATTTATTTAATTTAATTTAAATAAAAAAATGCGTGAAGACGTTTTACAAAAATAGACAAAATTTTTTAAAATTACCATTACCATTTAAATAAAAGTTTAAATTTACAATGTTAAATTAGTTCTTTGTTGTTTTGAGCGTTTTAATGAAAACTTGATTATTTGGTATATCAAAATACTATAAGAATCAGCAATTTTTTTACTGATGATAATTAATTGATGTTTATTAAAAAAGAAACAAAGATCTAAATACAATTATAAAATATAATAGTTTAAAAAAAATAAAAATTCAAGCTTCAATCTAATTTGGGGGCAAAAGATTCTTTAGGTTGCACTTGGAAAAAAAAACAAGTCATTCGATAAGAGAATTAAATTTAGAAATGAATCTTTAAAATTTGAAGAAAAATTTTGTGCAATGGGGGCTTAAAGTTGGAATTGCATAGAATTTTTGCCACTTGCAAAAATAAACCATCGATGAAAATCATTACTTTATTACCCAGCACTTTAGTTTATCTGTATAATATTGTAAAAAAAAATATTGAATAATTTTGTTCTAAATTTAATAAAACTAATTAAGATTTTATTATTCAAAATTTGACGTGTATCATAAAATATATTCAGTAAAATATCTAGGATTTCTTTTGGGATTTCTTCAAATCTAATTAAGTCCTAGTTCAAAAACGATTAGTGTTAATAATTTAAATCAAAATGTTTAAATATGTTTTATAACTAAAAAAAATGATGCAGATTAACAGTATATATTTTGATATATATATTGGAAGTTTTATTTTTAAATTATATTTAATAGACATGATATTTTTGCTTAAGGGAATAAATTTTCTATATATAATTTCTGATTAAATTATCCATAACTTTGAGTTTATCGTGGCATAAAAATAAAGCTAATCTGTTGAAAAATTTTACACAATTTCTGTCTTGGTTCAAATGATGGTTTATGCAAGAAAAACTCGTGTGGTTTTAGACACAAGAGATTTTTACTCAAAGCCTGTATAATCATATAAAATTAATTAATTTCTAAATAATGAGTTGAAATATTTAATTAACTGTAAAAATTATTTACTCTTATATTTATTTTTTAAATGAGATTTTTATAAAATTCCTAATTAATATAGCTATTTGGTTCTAAAATATTCCTATCAATTTTTTATTGAACAAAAACGTGATTTACTGTATGATCTATTAAATGAAAAAGAGTCCAGAGATTATATTTAATTTCAACTTGAATTTATGCTATTATTTTACTTCTATGAATCAATAATACCACAAAGATTGATCATGAAAAGCTCAATTCTAGCGTGAAATGAAAGAAAAAACTCCTTTGATCTTTAGTTATCATTTTGTGCCAACGTAATAGTAACAGTATAATAATAATTTCTAAATTAGGCAAAAGAATCATGCAATTTTTACAAAGCCGCTTTAAAGGAAAATTAATTCACATTGTAACTAAAAATTAAATGTCCTTTCATTGAAAAAAAAAAATGAAATAAATTTTTTTTCCTCATCATAATAGAGTTGATTTTATCTTCAAATGCTAATTAAGACTTAAAATATCTGAAATTCTAGAACCAATTTTTAAGTAAGAAAAAATATCTTACTAAATAACTTTTCATGCAGAATTATTAGATTAAAATTTAAGCGCTTCAAAATTAATAACTTAAGTTCTTGCAATGTACGAGGTTTTATTTTCAAGGCTTAAAACGATGTAAATAATGTGAATTGTGGATGCTACAAGTCAGACTGAATTAAAATTAGATCATTTCATTTCATTTGAAAAAAAAATTAATTCATTTCTAATAAATAACAATTCAATTCAGTTAGAATCAAATTTCAAAATTCTACAAATTTAAAAATTTTCTCATAACTTTTTTGTTCTAAAAAACTTTAAACAGCTTTCATTTAATTCTATAAAAGCTAAAGCTTTGAAAGCATTTAAGCTTATTATTTATTGTTGGCAATTCAATCAAAAAAATTGGAATTTTAAAAATGACGAATTTTTTCAATTTAATGTTGACAAGTATTTAAAATAATTGAAATGTTTTTAGTTAAAAAAAAGCTTAGTTTAAAACTTAAATTTTAAACATACTTTAATAAAAAACTTTTTTCGAGTTACAAGAAAAACAAAATATTATAAATTTAAATAAAATTGGTTCATTGTTTTTTTAAGAAATAATTAATAAAATAATATACTAAAAAAGGTCAAATCACATTTAGTTTAGCTATTGAAAAAAATTAAAAGAAATAAAAAATCTTTCCTGATTAAAATATTGATTTTATATATGTAATATAATCATAATTAGGGTCCAAATGTTTTTGATTAGAAATTTAGCATTTTATTGTCAACAAAAACTTATCAAAATTTGCTATATCACCGAAATATTCTCTTATTTACTTTAATTTAATTCAAATTTAATTTAAATTGATTCTTGAAAATAAAATTAACAAAATCGATAAAACGAAAATTTTAAAATTAAAAAATATCACTAACACCCTGGAATTTCTTTTATTTCTAATTTAGATAAAAAATTATAAGCTTCTAAAAAAAAAAAGAAATCTAAATTTTATCTTGTTAAAATAGTGTGTATATGATTAAAAAATTGTCTTTTCTTCATATGGTATAAATCGATATCATATTTCATGTTAATGATTATTTAGATCAAATATAAACTCGTCTTGATAAAAAAAGTGTTGATTTTTATAAATTTACGTTTTTGGAATAAAACCTATGATAAAAGATTAATTCTTAGATTAAACCAGCAAATATAGCTTATTAAAAATTAACTTTTAGGGAGAAAAAGAGAGAGGAACGTTTTCAGAAAGCTTCAAATCAGTAGAAACTTAAAGATCTTCAGAACAGATTTGGCACTGAAGTGATTTTTCAATGACAGTATTTTGCTAATTCAGAAAACGTTCTACAAATAATATCTGTAACTAATTCATTTTTTTTTGCCTCTCAAACAGATGGTATATATTATATTCCAAATTCATAGAGAAAAAAAGTATAAATGGAATTTTAATTTATGGAAAAAAATAGTTTTCCTAAAAGCTTCGAGTTTCGTAATCAAAAAATAGTTCCTCTAAAAGGATATAATATTTGTTAAGACTCCAAATTTGCGTGTAAAACAAACAAAGTGATATTAAATGGATTTAAAGAAAGAATAAAATTTTTAGATTATTCTCAAGTAAAATAAAAAATAAATAAATAAAAAAATAGATTTAATACTATACAGTATATTTTTTATCAATAAATGAAAGTGATATTTGTTAAATTGAAAAAAAAAATTCGATTTTTTTTTCATGCTTATTCAGTACTAAAATTTCAAATAAATAAGCTCTAGGTAAAAATTTAATTAAATTTTTTGAGGTTTCTGTCTAAATATATGTAATTTGATAAAACTTTTACTAGGTTTTATTTTAATAAATTCATTTACCTACAGTTGTAATTTCTCAAAATCGTTTAATAAAAAAAAATTATTAAAATTGATAAATTCAAAGCATATTAATTTTTGTTCACAAAAAAATAGTGATGTTGAGTCATAAAATTTTTTTTTTTTTTAAAGTTTTGATTTTAGCATCCTTGTTACTCGGTAAAATGAAAACTTAAAATGAAAATCTTCAAATTATCTAAATTTGATTAACAAAGCTAAGAGACGTTGATAAGCTGTTTCTAATGATTTGATAAATTTTAATATTCAAGGACGCATTGAAAAAAAATCATGTAAACAAATGATTATTCCGAAGGTTCATGACTTTTGATGAGAAGTAGACCTATTTTCGCAATTATGAAAACAGAAATCAATGGTTAGACGCATCTAAAATGTTTGTTTGGTGGAATTTCCAATGGGTAATAGAATTTAAGATGGTACTAGACGGTTATGCTATTAATGCAGTACTTTATTTTGAACAATTAGAACTAATGTATTTTTCACTTAAAGAAAATACCCTACTTTGATCAACCGAAAGCTAGGTTTGCTTCTTCAAAATAACGCTAGACCTCATACAGCTAGAAGAACAATGGCAAAAATAGGAAAGGTGGAATGGTTCGAACTTCTTCCTCATCCAGCAAATAGCCCAAAGCTTTCTCTTTCTGAATACTATCTTTTTTGCTGAATCGCTCATTTTCTTAGGCGATGGGATTTTACTAAGAACAAATTGAAGTAGGGTGGCTTGAATTTTTCGGCTCCAAAAGCCAAAAGTTGATAAATGGCTAAAGATTAAGAGAGCATATCGGTTTATATTTTGAAGATTATCTTCCTATTGCTTTTTTTTTATATTTAAAACAAATACAAAAATTTTTTACTCACACTAATATTCAAAAAATCTTAAATCTTTAAATTTTCAATCACTGATCTCTTTTCTTTCATTGATTCTTTTTTAGGATAAAATTACAGCCATCTTGTAAAAAGAGCGTGATTAATATAAGTCAGTAATTAATTTCCTTTAAAATAATTTAAAAAAAAAAATTAATTTACAAAAAATATAGAAAAAAAAATTTTTATCTCAATGTTTTCGGTTTTGATTTTAAAACCAGCTTTGAAATCACAAGAAATTTTAAAAAATTTACCTAAAATTAAATTTTTTTATTTTCTTAAGGATATAATTATCGGGATAATTTTCGAAAATTAACGAATTAAACATTTTGAATTTTAAATCAAAAAAAGCATAAAAGGAGACAGTATTTTTAAAAAGATTCTTAAATATAAAAATTCATTCAACACTTTAGAAATATGGAAAATACATGGATTAATTATTAACAGACGATTATTTTTTATTTTCCAACAAAGTAAAATTTTTTTAAAAAATGCTAAAATTTCGACAATGCTGATCATTTTATTTGGAAAAAAAATATGACAAAATCGATATAAATTTTGATGCAAATGCTTCTTTTAAATAAAGAAAACAAACAAAAAGTGCTGATAAAATTATTGAATCCAATTAGTTAAAAATTTGTCTTTTTTCCTTTTTTTAGTTTCAAAAACAAAATTTTCAAATCTTTGGAATTTCTATCATTAAACAAAATTTTAATTTCACTAATTTCATCAATTTTTATCGATAAAAGGATTTTTATTTTCCTGCATGCTTTTCATTAACATTTTTTTCTTTGGTAATTTTGATTATTAACAAGAATTGCTTTAAAAAATTTTATATTAGCATAGTAGTTATTTCATATTAACAGGTGATTTTTTTAAAAAGAATTTTTCTCAGGTGGAAAATTAATTCAATTCGGATTTTTTTTCATTTTAGTTGTTTTTGGTAGAAAAAATCAGGGCATCACTTTCACTTATTGGAACAAATTTATGAATAATTCTTAAATTATATCTTACCTATTAAAACTGAAAAATTTATTATTGTTTTCAGAAAAACCCAAGTCTAAATGCTAATTTAAAAAAAAAAGTTTCTGAAACTGATAAGAGTGTTTCCTTATTTATTTATTAAATTAAAGTTTAAGTCCCATGGACAAGTTGAAATATGATTTAAATAGAAAAAAATAAATTAAAAATAAATTCATAATGATCGAAATTTTTTTGGAATTTTTTTTTTTAATAAGTAAATTTTTGAGAAATTTAGAATATTTAAAAAGTTACTATTTCATTTTCTTTTAAAAAGAAAAAGTATTTTTATTTTTGAAATTTTTCTAAAAAAACAACCAAAATATTTTTGAAAATTTATTTAATTTATACATCAAAACAACAAACAATATTTAAACTAGAAACGCTTCTTTAGGTATGCTATCTTTATATTCCATGAAAATCTTGGCAGCCTGTTCATAATTCCATTGAGCATGATCCAAACAGCTAAACGAACAAATACAATTATCTAATATATTTTATTTAAATAGAAAGTTACTATTTAGACCACTCTAAATTTAATTTGGATTCGGTTGAGAATTGCTTAATCATTCTGGTTTGCTCGTCCACAACATTATTTGACGATGTAGATGGTTCAGAAGAGGCCTGAGCAGAATCGTTTGGTCTTCGATTTTGCTGAAAATATTTCTAGTAAAAAATAAGAATATTCGAATAAAAAATTCGGATTTTATTAAAAATTACTTTGTATTGATATCCAGTTATGTTGCTTATCACATACTGATCATTTATAATTGTCATTCTTAAAATTTGGGTTAAGATATTTTTAATTTATGCACTTAATTATAGGTTTACTGAATTTCAGGATCAGGCACGCAAACAAATGACCTGTAAAAGCTTCTTAATGGTCTGACTTTATCGGTTGACTTTCCTTCTTTAAACACGCCGGTCAGACTAAACGCAATCATATTTGTCTATAAAAAATTCATTAAAAAATTTTTTTTGTAAGCAAATATTTTAATAAAATTTTTTTCAAAAATTTCCCTATTTTAATATGTCTCTCTAATTTGGACAAGTCAAAATTTTCAATCGATGATTATAACGGCAGTATATGCTACCCGTTTATGACTCTTTTATTTTAAAGTTTGAACATTATTTTTACAATTCAGTAATGACTTGTCGAAAAATTTAAAAAGTAAAACTCTCACTTTGACTTCTTAGAAAATGTTTTCAAAATTCACCGCAATGAATTGCAGATGAGTTATTTTTTACAATAAATCTTAAACCTTCCTGTTATTGTTTCTCAATAAATCAAAGTCTCAATTAATACTTCTTACATTTTTCCAACAATCATTGTCAGTTTTAAACAGCCCTAAAATTTTTTTTAATTACTAAATAAAAGTTATTATCAGATGATAGAAAAAATAAAAACTAAAAAAAATTAATTTAAATAGCCAGCGGTTAGATATGCTTAAATATTTGAAAAAAAGATGAATTTTTAAAATAGCAATAAGACACTGTTAGTATTTAAAATAAATTAGAGGCCTTTTGATGCAAGATGATGGTAGGAGTATCATATTTCAGCTTCAAGATAGATATAACTGCTGATTTGTGAATAACTTGTATTTTTTTTATATTAGTTTCTGATAATAAATGATTAGCAAGAAAAAACAAATAATCTAAAATTGATCTTATCAATGGTTTGTATAGATTAGCTAGTGTTTTTGGTTTTAGACCCCATTTTCTATTTAAGAGAAAATTTTTGATATTATGTTTTAAATTAAAGTGCTTCATAGTTCATCCAATTTTGGACCAAATGTAAGTTTTGAGTCTAACGTAATAGCTAAGAATTTTAACATTATTTAAATTGTTATCATTTAAATTTTTACTTTAGCTTTTTCTCAAAGATCATAAAACTTTTGAAAAGAAATTTTTTAAATTTCCATTCGAAAAACCATTTTTGAACTTCAATTATACTCTTGTTAATCATGTTTTCAAGAGTTCTACAAGACTAATTAGGATGAAAGTGATAATTTTCCGGTGCCAATTATATGTGTTTCTTTTTTCAAAAAAAAAAAAAGAACAAACTTTACCAAAAAGATAAATTATTGATTATTTTTCTATTATCTTAATCTACATTCACTTCTATACATTATATATATCATTTTATATATGCAATTATTTCCTTTCACTAAAATCTAGTCAATTTTTATTTTCACTTATTCATTTATCTTTTTTTTTATTTTGTATGTTTTTATTCAATCGCTAGGCTGACAAGAAGGACTATGTTCCATTCTGAGCTGCCTGGGGTATTCCCTAAAACTATTTAAATAAATAAATATATCATTTTATTATTATTATTCAGAAAACACCTCATGGACGATGTTAAATAAAAAAAATCTATTTTAGTATGATTTGATTTTATTTAATGTTTTTTACTTTTAACTTAGAATAGTTTTTTTTGTTGTCTTTCAATTTCAACAAATTGGCTTACATTTAAAACACTGATATGCGAAAAATTTTATATTTTTTTAAATTAATTAAAATTTTCTAATTGCCTATGAGGTTTAAAATAAACAAATAATAATTTCAACAAATTATTTTTAACTTTCATCTATTATTTTTATTTTGGATTTTTATTTTATAATTTTTTTTAATCAGAAGAAGCATTAGCTCGATACAGAAAAATAAATAAAAAAAAGTACAATAAAGATTAACTTGGTAGGAATGTGAGCCCTTAGCAGTGTAATATAATTAAATAAGCAACTAAATTTTCAATTAGATAAAGTATAATTTAATTATTTAGACTGAATTTATAAATAGACTTTAACATTTTAACATTGAATTGAAGCTAATTTATTTTCGAGGGAATCTTATTTTATTTATTGTGTAGCTGGTCGAGCCAAAGCTCAATCAGCAAAAATAAAAAAGTTTTAGATTATATAAAAAAAAAGAAAAAAAATGTTTAAAAATAAGATAGTAAAAAGGTTGTAATAAGATAGTAGGGAATCGAAATGTAATTTCAATTTATATCTCCATAGTTCCTTAATCATTTTCTTTGAAAATTATTTAATCAAAGACTAAATATTAATCGCCATCATTTAGCTTGGATTAAAAATAAGGAAAATAACCGCTTACAAAGGGTAAGTTCTCTAGTTTTTTCTTAATCTAAATAATTTTTAAATTAAATAAAAAACCTACCGAAAAATAACATGAATCGAGTCTAAATGAAGCAGGATCATGTTCAGTCGGAGGTAACTTTGTAATCAAATTAACAGTGTCAATTTTTCCATGATGTAGCAGCTTTGATCTTTTCTCGTCATGATAGCCTTTAAAATAATAAAAATTAAATATGATAGAACAGAAAAACAAATAAAATAAAAAATAAAATGTGAAAAAAATAGATTAGAACCAACTTTCTCTTCCAGATAATCGTTTAAGATTGCGATTATCTCGATAATAGGCGTCTTCAAATCTGAACGATCTATTTGTGCATTGACTACTCATGTTCAAACAAAGCGAAAATGTAACCTTAGGGTTGTATGCGGAAAGAAGACCCTCTCGATTACAATCATAGCAATTAAAGTATCTTAATCAAAATGATTACCACTTGTCTAATGCTAATTCTATAATTAAAATCAAAATCAAAATTTTACTTTTGAACATATCCGATTATCATTTCAAATACATTTTCAGGCACACAACTGAGTTGACAGTGAGGCCTAGACTCTATCAATGCTTTCTTAATTTCTTGATCCGTTTCTCCAATGCTCAATTTAGTATTAGCCAGACCCTTAAAGTTTAAGCACTTAGCCTACTTGCATCTAGACCTAGATATTTCAAATATTACCATATCTTTTAAATTTTCGACAACCCGATTCCTATTTCTATTAATAAACAAAATAAATTTAGTCCTGATCAAAAAAAATTGCAAGCTTTTTTCGCATCTAGCTCTCGTTAAAGTAGATCATGTCAAGACAAATATTTTTATCTCGATTAAACTGTACTAATTTCGACTATTTTTATCATAATTTATTCATTAAGGTCAAAGATCAATTGACTCGTTGAAGCTGAACGCTTCCAGTACAGCCATGTGGCCCTAGTCAGACCAATTAAGTGATTTAGGTCCAATCCTCATGGATGACCTGGTATCTTGAATCAAGTCCATTCATGGGACTCGACTGGTTCGATGTTGTATCGAGGCTCGGTGTCGAGCGGTCAAGATACTGGCTGTGAGTCAAGACCAAGCCGATTTATTTGGCGGGTCAATCGTGATTCAATATATGTCTTGATAGATCTAATTTACGAGTCTAGATTAAAAAAAAAGCTCCACACTGCCTATCTTAGATAAAACTAACTTGTTATGTGAGCCCTGCTCGCTAGATCGGGAGTCGCTGATAAAATCTATCTGACTTGCTAAAATTAATAATGATTCTTTAAAACTTAATTCAAATTATGTTAGTTTAGATGATTATTACGCTTGAGAACTATTTTGCGACTATGTCTGTTTTTATTTGACCATTTTTGATTTAAATTATTGTTATTATTTGACTGATAATTGTTTTCACTGGTATTTTTTTTATAATATTTCTCTTAAAAATATAAATTGAATAGAATTTTTAATACATTGGTTGAGTTTTATTTTTTTTTTACTATTTCGGCCTCGTCTTGGCATTTTTCAGCTTTTTGATGATGAAATTTTAATTTTTTTTATAATGAAAAAATTTATTATGAATGTATTTATATATATTTTTTTAAATTTGCAATATTAGCATAAACTTAAAATAATATTTGTATACAATATCAAAATAAACATAACAAAAACTCTATTTGCCTATGCTTCAAACATTATAATGCGTAATGCTGTAATTTCTATTATTTAAAATTGAAAATTGAAATTATTTAGTTGTTTAAAACAAAAGTTAGATTAATTTTGAAATAAATTTTCCTAGTAAAAAATCCAATTAGAAAGGAAAAAAAAACTGAAAAAAAGTATTAAATGAATGAATTATTTTTATTTTGTTCACCAAATAATTTGAGAGAGTTTTTTTAATTTTCTGAAAAACTGCACAAAAAATCTAAAAATATGAAAATATAAAAATGTAAAATTATTTTCATTTTGCCTCTTTTTTTTAATTAACTTTTTTTATTAAATTTTTTTTTAAAAAACTTTTATTTTTCATTTTTTTTAAAGTTTTTAATCCTTGTGATTAATTAAAAAAAGAGATGCCTATTTTTACCGAAGAATGATTTTAATTTTTTTTAACCTGAATTGAAAATGTTTCAAATGTCCTCATATATATTTTTTTTGGAAGGGAAGAAGCATATTTGTTGAGATCTATGAGGAATCTTTGAACTTTTCAAGAATTCAGAAACTTAGCTGACAGAAAAATTAATTCAAAAATTATATGATAAAGATAAAGATCATAGACTGGTTTATTAGAAAAATATAGAGATGAAACATATCCAAGTTCTTAAAATAGAAAGACTAATTATAGTGTTCAATGAATCATATTGAATCATAGAAATTTCAAACCAAAGGTTAAAATATTAGCAGATATTACGGCAGAGTTGAAATTTCACACACTTATTACAACATCTTCTTCTTGTATATTTGTATATATTAGGTTCTTGGTCTTTGCATGTAAGCGGCCCGTTAATTTTTTGGTTTAGATATTTTTGTAAAGCTAATCGGCCAAGCTTTTAGAAAATTTATAGAAAAAATAAAAATTTAAACGACCAGGTGTGTCTTTGGGTCTAGAGCGCCACTTGCATGTAAGAAACCAGAACACAAAATATATACAAATATACAAGAAGATGATGTTGTAATAAGTGTGTGAAATTTCAGCTCTGCCGTAATATCTGCTAATATTTTAACCTAGGTTTGAAAATTTTGCACAGCATTATGAATCAACCGTTAGTTGTCAAACTCTTTAGATGAAATTTAAGACTCTTGAAATTTGCTGTATTCAAGAAATTTTACATTCTTTTTAATTCCAATTCCAAAGAATATAAATGTAAAAAGAATCTATAAGTGCAATGGTTTTCTGCATTTTCGAGTTTAATTGAATGTCGTTTATCAAAAATTTAAACAAAAAATTCTCCGTACAAAGAAGAAATTTGAGACATATTAAATAAATATTGAGAAATATTAAAAAAATATATAATTTCTTTAATTTTAATTAACATTTTTAAAGATATAAATATTAAGACAATATTTAGCTTTTTTTTTAAATTACAATATTTCACTTTTTAAATTTAAATGGCTTTTTGCTTGCTTTTATTTGGGCTGCATAAACTTGTCTAATACTAAACAAAAAAATATTTAAAAACTGATCTAATTTGATTTTAGATGATTCAAATTAATTATTTGAAGTAGAAGTAGTAAGAAATAAAAAAAAATTTATTTGATTAAAAAATGTTTAAAAAAAAATATGATTAAATTTTAAACCATTTGAGAAAGCTTTGGACATTCTGGATGATACAAATTTTTTGGATGAATATAGCCATCTTGTCTATTTCTTTATTTTTTTTTAAAATAAAATTTACAAATATTTTTTTAATTGAAATATTTTCTTACCCCCATTCCGATTTTAAATAATCACATACCTCTTCAACATGTTTAGAAGTTGTCGATTTTTCGACTTGAAAAGCTAGAAATGAATACAAATCCTTAAAAACTTCGAACTTTATCCGACTATTTGCACCAGGCGGATCGGCGGTTAATACTTCACAAACTTTTGACATTGTTTCAGTCAAATCCTGTAATAAAAAGTACATTTTTATTCCTTCTATTATTTATAATAGTTACTTTGCTAATTGTTGAACAACTTATAGTTATAAATTTGAGCCATTCAACTTCTTGTTGAAAGGCTCCTAATTGATTTATAATTTTTAGCTTTTCAACAGGTAAATTTAATGCTTTCCATTTTTCTTCAATTAATTTAGCCGGAACCACGTTTTGAGGGCCAAGCTTAAAAAAAATTAGTCTATCTTTGATTGAGAACTAAAAATGTGTCTAACTTGTTTATGAAGAACTTTAATTAATCCAATTGTGAGCCCTGAATCAGTTTTTTGAGTTGCTAATGGTATCTCAAGTCTTTCTTTGACAGGTGGAGTTTGGTTTTCTGCCAAACAACGAAAATATCTAAAAGAAATTAAGATAGAAATTACTAAATTTATATAACTAATTCATTACTTGGCACTCCATGTTAATAAATCTGATGGTTGAGTTCGGATAGCAGCTTTGGTGAAGTTTTTCAATATATCAGGTAATTCAACCGGAATGGGTATTTGTTCAGAGCAGTAGTATGGTTCGTCTGGATGCGGCATTCTTCTAAAGATTTTCAAAATAAAATTGTTATTGATATAAATTCACAAAAATTGTTAAGAATATGAAAATGGAGTTGCTATGGAAATCTGATAATTTTTCCATAACAACGTGTACAAAAATAAAATAATTATTTTTTTTTAAATTTTCAATAATTTTCAAATTTACAATTGATTTATTTTGACCGGAAGATTGGAGATTAGATACCGTGATGCAAAAAAGTACAAACACCATTCGTTCACAGACTGGTCTAATGACTACTAACACTAGAACAATGCGTCATCATAGAACCGGTACAAGTAATCGTACAACAGGTTTTTCTTCTTCAGCTCAAGTTTCAAGTGCTCAAAAAGCTTCAGACAGACAACGACCAAGAGTTATTTCTGAAATTATTTTCATTTTCAAATTATTGATATTTTTTTTTTAGGTTTATGATGATGATAATGTTGATGTGACCCCTAAACCTTTGAATGAACAAGATATTGGCATCAAAATCAGACATGGTAGTGCGCTTTTTCACAGCATTGAAGGAACTTCAACTGTAATAAGATTTTAAATATATTTGAGAAAAAAAATTAACTTTGGTTCTAATATCTAATTAAAAAGCCTACAGATGTTCTTTCAAATGGATCTGTTTTGAATAATACCAATGCAATATTAACAACTGCACAATCTTTTGGTGCTTTTCCAGAAAATTCGACTCATGTCTCTAGTGAATCGAATCAAATTCAAGGAAATGACTCTGAGCATGATGGATCTTCCCATGAAAAAGAAACACCTGCTATGTTTTATGTATCAACAGAGCCCAAAAAGAAAGTCGATAACCATACAGAAGTAATATCTCTTAGTGAAACACAAACCTTTACACTGATTGATGTCAAAGCAGTTTGTGTTTCTAATGAGGATCCAGAAGTTGAAACAATTAAAGAAAAAAATCAACTTTATAATGAAGTAATTTTTGGGGAAAAATTGATGTCATTTAAATATTTGTACTTTTAAGTTGTGCAAAAATAAAGTGGGAAATGATTCTTATGCTAATAGAGGTGTAAATACATTCAACGATTTGCCAAAAACTAAATGTACGCAGACCGAAAAGCTTTTAATAAATGTAACAGATGATTTGAAATTTAAATTTCGAATTAAAAGCCTTTTAAATTTAGGAAAAAGGAGCTTTGTGTACAACCTGGGATATGTATGATGCTTTTAATTCAAATGAAAACAAAAATTCACTCAATGCACCATCAACCAGTGATACTCGTAGTGTTTCATCTGCTCAAAAAGAAAGCTTCAATTTTCAAAAGACAGATACTTATGCAAGTAATTACAAATTAATTAATAATAATTATTTACAGTGGTCAAATGTATTGCTGTACAGATAATTATTCTACTAATTTTTATCTTATTTTTTTATTTTGATCAGCAATGTAGATAAATATTTGTAAAAATTTATTCTTAATTATCTATTTTTTTTAATTAAAAAAAAATCTAAATTTCTTCATTTTTAGATTTAAATGTAACTTAGCTAAAATATTTGAAAATTATTTACAATAATGGGTGAATCATAATGTTTAGAATAATTTTCAAGTCTCGATTAACTAAGACGATGAACAGATATTTGGATAGAGCCGAAATTTCACACACTTATTACAACATCATCTTCTTGTATATTTGTATATATTTTGTGTTCTGGTTTCTTACATGCAAATGGCGCTCTAGGCCCAAAGACAACTTGAGAAAAATCCATAATTGAAATTTTTTGGCTTAAGCTAATCGGACAAGCTTTTAGAAAATTTATAGAAAATAGAAAAATTTAAGGTTGGGGAAAGTTGACCCATTAGGAACCTAATCAAAAATGTCTCCGAGCCTAGAGCACCACTTGCATGCAAGGACTCAGAACCTGACATTAAAAAAATATACATGAAGTAATAAGTGTGTGATATTTCAGCTCTGGCCGAAAAACTGTTCATGTTTTAATCGAGATTTGAAAATTATATCCCGTTATCAATATGTGTTTTATTAAAAGTACATGAAAACAAAAAATGAAATATAATTAAGAAAAAATTAATTTGGTTGAAGGAAGTAGTTCTACAAATTTGAGTTAAAATGAAAACTTAATTAGATGAAAGCAATAAATTTAAGAATTAATACAGTTTTTTCCAAAATAATTATAAATCTAAAATATTTAGTTTAAATAAGAGAAATTTATTTGAATACCACAAATTCTTAATAAAAAACCTCAAATATTTTTATAATAACCACAAAAAATAAAAAAATTCATAAAAATAATATAAAAAAAAAAACACCTTTTTTATTATTTGACACCAATTTGATTCTGACTTGAATGTTCGTTATCAGATGCGTAAATTTTGCAACTTGTCTCACGGTTTTTTACTTCAAAAAAAAAAAGTGTTTTTTTGCATCCTTTTTTTCTATGTTTGCAGTTGTTTATCCCTGTTGGCAAGTCTATTTGTTGTATGAAAACTCTTGTTTTTTGGTAACGCTTCAGCGTCTTGGGTTGTATTACTAAATTGGTTTTCTAAAATGCTGACTGAACAAACATTTTTTTATTTCCCATTGTTTTTTTAAGAAAAATTTACTTTTTTATATTTCCAAAATTACATTAATTAAAGAAAATTCAATTAATAAGTGTCGAAGCTAAAAAAATTGGGGTACTTTGTTTTAAATTAGAATTCAATTGTAAATAAAAAGTGACGTTTTAATCAAATAAGGGTAAAAAAATAAAATTAGTGTTTTTTTATTCAATTTGGTGTTAATTAATTTTTTTTATGCCTAATCTTAATATTTGGGGTAAAAGATTAAAATTTTGGGGAATTCTATTTAAGTTTTGTGCTATCGTTTTTAATGGCCCTTTAAATAATTGTCTTTATATTTAGCAAATGTATCCATTGTTAGCTCAGATACTAATGCAAAAAGCACAGCATCTATAACCGATGTTTCTTTGATCGAAAAAAAGAAATCAGATTTTCAAGAAGTAATTTTGAAAATTAATATGAATTTAAAAAAATAAAGTTTGTTTAAGGATAATGATTTCAAATATAACTTGTTTTTTATGGAACGCTTAATTAATTTAAATACATATCAAAGCAAACAGGCAAGATATAGAATGATGAAACCAGCTCGATTATCAGGTCTTCCAAGCAAAGAAGACAACAAGATTCAATTATATGATGGAATAGCTTTAGAAAAGCTTTGGACCTACACGTGCTCATTGACCCGTGACAGAAACATAAGTTGTATGGTTTGGAATAAGAAAAATAAAGATATATTAGCTGCAGGATACGGAAAATTTGAGTTTAATGATGATGTTTCAGGCCTTGTTTGTTGTTGGTCTTTGAAAAATCCGGAATTTCCTGAACGGTATTTTAAAACCGAAGCTGGTGTTACTGCCTTGGCTTTTTCTACCAAAAATTCTAATCTTTTGGCAGCTGGTTTATTCAACGGAAACATTTTAGTTTTTGATGTTAGAAATAACAACACTATTCCTCTAATTTCGACCAAGTAAATTAAAAAGCTATTTAGATTTGTTTTAATTGCTTTTTTTAGTGATAGTGAAAATAAGCATTTGAGTCCGGTATGGAATTTGACATGGACTGATAAGGATCGAGGCAGTTCGAACGGAGATCCGGATGAAATGGAAGTTTTGATGTCGATTTCATCAGATGGTAGAGTTACCCAATGGATGATTAGAAAAGGATTTGAATCATCAGGTACTTAATTTTATATTATCAAACAGTCTTAACTTTTTTTTTTAAGATTATATAAAACTAAAAAGAGTGTTGAATAAAGGCAGCGGTACTAAAAAAGATAAAGAAAAGTCTGAGGGTCTTATATCTCGTAATTCAGGTGGTCTTTGCTTTGATATATGGGATATTGATAAAGCAATGTAAGTAGAATTAAAAACTCAATCCTTTGATAAAATAACACTGCTCCTATCGATTTCTAAGTCGATTTAAGTCAATTAAGGACACACGTTAAATTTTCAAAAATTTGAAATTTATTTGAAATTTATTTAATTTAAAAAATAAATAAGAAATTAAAGTTGAAATACCTTGAAGAAAATGGAACTTAAATGAATGAAAATGGTACTAAGATGAAAAAAATGAATGATTGGAAAAAAAAGCGGCTAAAAACACACGAATCAAACTTTTGATAAGTGCCCTCAACCAAAAAGTGGTATTTATACTCAAGTTTATCAGCTATTAGAGGAAGTGAGACAATAAAAGCCATTAATTGAACTAGCGTTGGATAACGTTAGTGACGGCCACTAGACCACCAAAACTTAGTGTTGACCGTTTTGATGGCCTTGTGCAAAAATGAAATTTAAAAAATTTTGGAAAAAAAAAATTCGATAGATAAAAGAATTGAGTATAAGAAAAAAGTTAAAATTTAGAAAAAAAAATTCAATCACCCGCAGCCATCATGACGGTACCAAACACTAAATTGAACCAGATATGTCAGCAACGGTAAATAGGGTTTACAATCGTTTTTAGTTAAGATAGATGATTAACCAAAATCATATGGGAATGAAAAGGATAAAATTGAAGAATAGATATACTAGATGACGATGTCAAAAGAACATTAAGATCACTAATTTTGATCCATCTCTGTACCATTTACTTATGTTCCATTCTCTTCAAGGTAGTGGAATTTGCTAATCAACAGTTGGTTTTGAGCTTTCACCATGTAAAGCAAATTTTCGCAATATTCTATAAAAAATGGTAATGTAAGAAACACATTGTTGACATTTTAACTTTTAGCTTCAACCAAGATGAAAGGTAGTTGAATGAGTGATAAATTCAACTAATATTTTTAAATAGGATCTGGTCTTCTTTAAGTCATATATGTTCTATATATAATTAAAATAAATCTAAATAAATTTAATTTAAAATTTAAACATTCGATCTTTTTAAAATAAATTTTCAAATAAAAAACTCTATTTTTCAAATTAATTTTTTAGATATCTTTGTGGTACTGAAGAAGGACACATTCATCGTTGCTCTACTTCCTACAATGAACAATATTTAGACACCTATATTGGTCACACAGGGCCTGTTTATAAACTAGCTTGGTCTCCTTTCTCCAAGTCGACATTTTTGTCTTGTTCTGCAGATTGGACGATTCGATTATGGAAAACCAACCGTGTTTCACCTTGTCTAGCCTTTAATTCGTCAACTGTAAATGCTTATAAAAATTTTGGGAATTATTATCAATAATTATATTTTAATTTTTAGAAATCTGTATTTGATCTTTGCTGGTCAACCAAAAGTGCTACCCTATTCTGTTGTGTAAATGAGAATTCTATTGAAATCTGGGATTTGAATAAAAGCACGTAAGAAATATCATTTTAAAATTTACAAGCTCTTCAAAAATTTTTTTTCAATTTTAAAAAAATTTAAAGAGTTTATAATTCAAAAATTAATTTTCATTTCTAAACTTAGACTATATTTTAAAGTTTGGATCCGATATTTTCAACAAACCCAGTTGGATCTGCCAAGCTTACAGCTATAAGTTATTCACCAAATTCAGATGTAAATTTTTAGCTTTATTTAAAATAAAATTAAAAATTATTTACTTTTTTCTAAGTGTTTGGTTATTGGTACAAGTGATGGTAGTTTATTTATTTATGCAATTAAAAACTTACCGCCACCAACTGCCGAGAAAGATTTAGACGACATAATCAAACAATCTTTGATAAGTCAACTAGAAAATTTAAAAGAAGAGGAAGAAGACTCGCAAGAATTAATGGAAAAACATCAATTGGAATTGATGCAAAAAGATAAAAAAGACATGAACGGTTTTGACGATGATGACCAAAAAATGAAAATGGATGCTTTCGAAGCAAAATTAGACAAAATTAAGAGTGATAATGAGGCTTTTCTACGCGGCAAAAAATCCGATAAAAAAAAATCAGAGAAAAATGATGAATCAGAGGATTCAAGTGAAGGAGAACAATAAATTTTTACTATTTTTTTTCAGAACATTTTATTATTTTTTAATAAAAAAAATCAGACAGCTTAAATAGTCTTACTACAATGACCTTGGTTAATGTTGTTTCTATAGCAACATAAGTTTTAAATATTCAAAAATAAAGTGAAAATTTCTATCAATTTCTAAAAATGACCAAAATTGATATTTCTTCTTCAATCGGAAACCTAATTTGTCTGAAATCTGCTGATGGTGTTCCTTTGTTTACCCGCAATTTTAACAATTCCAAAGATGTATGAATTAATTAAATTAAATAAAAATAATTTTTTTATCCAATTTTTTTCTGATTGAAGCTACCATTTCAAATTATCGGCACTCTTAATTCAATATTCACTATAGGTGACCAATGTGGCATTCGAATTTATAGTTTGGACTCTACTTCGTTTAAAATAATATGGAAAATGTATCATTCTAATTTGACTTTGATTTTGATTGAACCAATTGAACCATTCGATGAAGAATTTTATCTAAGAAAACTCGACATGATATTTGAAGCAATGGTAATGATGTACGGGCTAGAAGATGTCAAAAACATTGAAAATCTGGAAAAATTTAAACAAGACATAAAAATAGTTTTCCCGGTGATTGATTTAATACTAAATGATTATTCAAATAATGATTTATTTGGAGGCTATTTGACCAATTCAATAGAATTACTTCTTGATTTTTATGAAGCTCAAGATATTACGGAATATCAGGTAAAGTTTAAACTATTTTTTTTCAATTTTTAATTCTTTTTTTTTAAAGAAAACTATTGAAAATTCTTGTGAAAAAATGGAAACAGCCTATGCCTGTATTTTTATTAAAGGTAGAATAGTTGCAGCATCAACGTTTTGGTGGGAGCTTTCACCATTAGAATCAAGTTTAATTAGTCTATTATGCATGACATTTAAGAACACAACTTGTTCTGATACACCTGTTAACTTAACATCACGTAACCCTACTGTAAAATGATTATTTTTTTATTGATTTGAAGATTTGTTTCAAATTTAAATTTATTTTATTTTCAAGCAACCACTTAGACTGTTAAGTTTTAACTTAATTGAAAGTATTAGTCTATGCTTTATTTTCTCCGAACAACCACAAGTTCATAAAGCTAAAGAAATTGTAAATATTTGTTTGAATTTAATTTTTTTTCATAAATTCATTTTGAATTTTATTAGGTTGAGAAATTGTGGCATCCTATGTATCCACTATTAGTCAATATAAAATTATCATTGCCTAGAAATTTAGCTAAAAGAACTTCTTTGGATCAAAACATGATAGCGTTAGTTTTTAAAACAGTTGAAAAAATTTTATCTAAGTTTTATTCAAAATTTTGTTTACAGATTTTTATTGATTAGTAAAAAGACTGGTTATTGTGCAAGTTCTCTGTGTCCAAACGACAAAACAATCATCGAACTACCTCCAGGTGAGTTTAATTTGATTTTTTTTAATTTGTTTTAAATTTATTTATACTAAAGAGTAGGTTAAATTTTATCATATGCTTTCTCTATCTGGGCTATATTATTCAAATTCATTAAGGATGAAATAAAACATTGATCATTGATTCTGTTAATTTACTTTAATAGATCTACTTCTCATAATAATTTCACTAGACATATTTCACGAGTCACTGCTGTTGCTGAAAGGTCTCTTTTCCAAAAAAGACGTAACAAAATTTTAATTTTTTAAAAATTTTTAGAATTAAATAAACAAAGAGTTTTTGAATTACAAAAATGTAAAAATCAAAAATTCCAACTTTTTAAAAAAACGGAAAATTTAAGAGATTCCCTTTTTTTGTTATAAATAAAAAATGTTACTAGGCTGGCTCATTATTTGTTCTCACTACGATGTGAAGGAACTCTTTTTTATAAATTGAAACTTGAATATTTATAGGAATAAAATTTTATAAGAAAGCTTTTAAAAATTCATCATAAAAATTTTAATTAATTTTCAGAAAAAACTTTTAAATTTTCTTCATAAATATATTTGAAAATTTTATCAATAATCAGCAGGACTTTCCTAGTGTTAATCATGAATATTAAATTAAGAAAATTTTAAACCAAAAAATTTCTGCACTAATACAAACACATCACAATAAAAATAATAATAGTAATATTATACGATCAACTTAATTTAACTAAATTGACAAAGCAGGATAGTCAAATTTAGTCCCAATAAAGTAGACTTTTCATTTTTTTAGTTTGTTTCTACCCACATTATTGAATTCATTTTCGTTTACACTATCCCATACTTCCTTTTTGTATTTAAAAAAGTGAGCATAAAAAAACAAATTGAAATTTTGATTTTTGAAATTTCCATCGGAACCATCGACGGTACCCTTAGTTAAAGGCAACAATTTATGCTGTCATGAAACAATTAATTTAAATTTTTCATAGCTATTCAAGAATAAGGAAAATTAAATTTAATCAGAGTAAATCAAGCTATGTAAACTTTGGTAATCCATTTCATAACTCTAAGGAATAAAAATATTTTTTTAATAAATGAATATAACTATCAGTTTTATTTTTATTAACTACGAACTTTTTTTATATAGATGTAAAGCAAAAAAGATATAAAATATTGAAATATTGTTATCTGAATTTTTCGTCAATGTTTTTTAAAGGTAAATTGACAACAATAATTTTTTCAATTTTAATTTAACAGATCAATTTTAGAAAAAGACAATTCAACTCAGTGCTCTGAGGCATATAGTCTAATTTGGGAACATAAATGCTACGCAATTAATGATAATTTGTTTCAATTTTACGCTTTATACAACAAGAGTATTCCAACCTATGCTTTGAGGTAATTTTGAAATCTTTACACTTGAAAATTTCTAATTGACAATTTTCAATAGAGGAGTAACAAAAAAATGCTTTGAAATTTTGAGTGAAATGATCAGATAATTTTATTATTGTTTTAATAACTAATTAATAAAGATTTTAATTAAAATTGATTCCAACTCCAAATTGCATTCCATTTTGAATTCTTTGAATTAAAAATTTTACAATTAAACTAAACAAAATAATTTAAATCTCTTACTTGTCTCCATTTAGTTTCCATAATGGCCAAACATAATTAAGCTCTAGTCTAGCAATATTACCAAATCCAATTACTATGCCGGTTCCAACCGATAGTCTTGTATTATTAATTATTATTTGAACATTTTGTTCATTAATCATCTGTTCTAAAATTCCAAATTAAAAAAAAATAAAATTTTGGTCAAAGTCTCTATACTTATTTGATTATTAGACAAAATATATCCGATATTTGCAAACGAATGAGTTTTAAGCCAGTTCAATTTTTTGTTTTTGTGTAAAAATGGTAATGGAGTATACAAATGGGCGCCAGCTAAGCAGTAAACATCGCTTCCAAGTGAACAGTCATCAGAATGTGGACCGGCACCACGGTTCTTAAAACCTCGTAAATTTAGAGGTCCACCAAGAAAATGCTTGTCTATGACTGATATTGGTTCTGATTTTTTCAGAGGAAGGATCAAACCTTCAGACAATGAAAATTGTGTTGTCTTTTAAATTAATTAAATTATCAAATTTTAAAAGTTTTACATTTAAATATATAATATTTATTTACCAAGTAATTAAAAAATGTTTTTGTGTATTGATAGTCGCTATTGTATCGAAAAAATTTAACATCACCTCCAAGACCAGCAAGTTCAATAGTTGTTTTCAAAAAACCACCAGCTGTAGGCAAAGCAGTATGATCACGACGATCAATTAAATTTGTATATTTAATTGATGATTTTAAACTATGACCACTTTGTTCTCTTATTTCAAAAGCAGAGTCCATGTAACTGATCAAATTCCGCCATACAGCTTCATAGGTGAACAGATGGGTGCCTTTAACATGATACTTGTTTCTTAGCATAAATTCGAATGGAGTCTTGAAAAAAATAGATAAAATTTATTTAAATAGTATTTTTAATTACTAACCAAAATATCAATATTAAAGCCTGAGTCAATTTGTTTATATTTACTCCAAGAGAAATCGTTTGATGTTCGAAAGGCAGATGCATTAAAACTTTGAAAAAGGCCTAAATTTTTATTAAGCTAATTAGATGAAAAATAAAAATTTATTTTACTGCTTTTCCGGATCCTGGTTAATGGGGTTAGTGTAACTAACACGATAATCAACATGGTTATTTGTTCCATATGTATACTCAGCCACCAAGCGTTCGCCTTTGCCAAAAATGTTCGGCAAATAAACAGCAGAACTCTTAATTTTTTGTTTTTAAATCATTTTAAAACATTGGTTAAAAATATACCAGGGAGCCTTCATTGTTGCCTATACTAGTGTGTATGTTTCCTCCAACTGGATTTTGCTCTTCGACTTCAACTAAAACTTTATAAGACTTAGAGCTTTTTTCTGAATTGTCAGCGTCGATTACTATATCAACTGTTTTAAAACAACCCAATTTTAACAACCTAGCTCTAATTTCTTGAGATTTTTCAAGCACATCTTCAAAATTCCCACTGTTGAATATTTCATGACCAACATGTTTTCTAATATAATCATCATTTGATCTTTCAATACCTGTTATATCAACGCTTTTGACATAACACTTAAAAGATAGGTTTATTTCTTGATTTTGAATTCATTCAAAGATTGTTACTTTAACTTTAGAAAAATCAATAGTTTTCGTTCGATACATTATAAAATTGTTTTAATTTTTTTTTTGAATTTCTGAAATTTTTAATATTTTCAAAGCTTTATTTTTTAAATTAATATTTATTGTTTCTAAAAATTCACATTTATCTTAACAAAATTTTAATAAGAAGCTAATTTATACTGTTGTAAATTACGCCTAATTAAAATTAAAAGTATTCTTGAATATTTTACTATTAAATCTAAAACATTTCATTATTTTGTAGTCATTTCATTATTTCTAAGTCAAGGCATTAGCAAAGAAAGATTATTACTTTTAAATTGATTAAACTATTGAGCTCAAATTTCAAGAAATGACATAAGTGATTTATAATACAAGTATTCCCATAAATTTCATAGCTCCTTTTTTATTCAAAAGTTGTTAAAGAATTTCACTTTTTTTTGAAAAAAAAATATTTTTCATATTTAACAAAATATTTTATTTGTTCAAAAAAGTATTCTTATGATACTTTAAAAATATAAAAAAACTTCAAATTAGATATTTTTTTTTTATTCACTTATTGTTTTAGTAAAAAAGATGTACAGCTTTTAAACAATAGTGCTAATTTTTAAAGAATGAGGCATCCAGCCCATTTGTTTTTAAATTGTTATTTGTTTTTTCTTGGCGATTTTCCTTGTTTATTTTTCATTTAAAGATTAAAGACAAAGACAAATTTTCAATTTTTACTATTATCCAAAGATCTAAGGATTTTTTATCTAAATTTCTAAAATTAGCAAGAGAATAGCTTTTTCTCAAATAAAATAATTTAATAGTTTATTAATTCAAAAAAAAAAACTTCAATTTAATTCTTCATTTATTTAGCGACAATTTTGGCTATGAAATTGAAATTTTAAAATTAAATAAAAGAAGTTCTTGAAAATACTTGTTTCGAAAAACATTTTCACAACTAATATTCTGACAAGTTTGTTTGAACTAAACAAATTTTACCAGTCAAATACTGAATATCTGAATATTAAGATGTGCACCGGTTAAGTTAAAATTCCTTTGGAAAAGAATATTTTTGGTCAATGGTCAATCAAACAATCAAACAATGGGTCATTTATTAGACAATATGATGAGGTGACAAACAAACTTAAATTGGAGTATATATTTCAAGCAAAGTGATTTCAAAACTTTTGGGCAATGGTTACACTTGAATCAAATGGAATAATTTTTTTGTCTTTGAAGTCTAAACAATTTTCTTAATAATAATAAAAATAATAAATATTTCTTTTTATTAATTAATATTTTTTACTAAGTTGATTTTTCAATTTATATTGTTGTCAAGTTTGATGTTGGATTATTTTAGATCTTAAAAGAAAAATTTTCTGTCTAACAAAAAATGAAGAAATAAAATTAAAATCCAATTTTTTGAATAATTAGATTTTTAAATTAAATGTTTAAACAAAAATTAACAATAGCATATTTTTCTATTTTGACTGATTGTTGTGCTACAGGTTCTATTGACTGCAGAGGAAGCAATATATGAGGCTCGTGCCAAGCAAGTATAAAAATGTATATCATCATTGATAAATTCTGTACATTTTTGCTTTAAGCAATTATTATACTTAGTGTCACAATCATTTTTGAGAGTTTGGCAATTGTTGGTGCAACATTTATCATTTAAGCAGTAATTATGCTGATCACAGCAAGAATCAAAAACATTGACTGATTGATCAATGAATCCTTTGCTGATACAGCCATTTGGTCTGTCAAAATAATAATCCGTCAATTTATTTTGATAATTTATTCGCTGAAAACAAACTGTATTACATGGATCGCCAAGGACAGAGTCACTTTCACCGGTTGGAAAAAAGAAATCGACAGCCATATGATAAATCGAAATAGATTGATCTTTTATTTTATCAAATGCATCATTAACAGCATTCGATAGAGTGTTTGAAAAAAAATTATCTACCGATCCAGTGATACCTTGAAGTTGGTTACCAAAACTAGTCAATGGATCAGAAATAGCGTCGACTACATTGTTAACTCCAGATGTAATTGGGTCAATTATGTTGTTGTTTATCCATGATGTAACTGAACCCAAAAAGCGCTTTTCTTTATGATGTTCATGATCATGATTTAAAGTTTTGGTATCCAATACTGATATTAAGGCGAAACCCAAAAATATAAATAAAACATAAAATTTCATTTTAAATGTAAAAAATTTTAGTTCTTCAAGAATTATATATCACATAAATTGAGAGAAAATAACATGATTTGACTAAAAAGCCAATAATATTAAGTGATTGCGATAAGATAAATTTTTATAAATAATAGGAAACTTCAAAGTTCGATTTTTTTAAAAAATGGCGTAAATATATATGTGCTAAGTTTAAGCTTAAAATAAAAAGTTTCTTAAATTTTTACATCATAAATAATTTTTATGAAATTATTAAATAAAATTTTATCAGTACTTTAAATCATAAGTTATGGCCCAAAAATTTTTTGACATTTCTACACACAGAAATCAACTTCACTGAGTCTTTAATAAAATTAAGCTAAAAAAAACAAATAGATTTTTACATTGTAGGAAAGTCTTTCAAATGCTTCAATCGCTTTACTATGCGAGAAACTTTTATTTTATATTTGAATTTAACTAAAATCAAATACTTGATCCTTAAACATCTTGCAAAAATAAAATATCGAAATTTTTTCCTGATTTTAGATTAAAAAAAATTTAAAAGTATAAAAATAAAAATACTTTTTGTAATATTCAAAGTTATATTCTTTAAGCTTCCAATTTATCTTTATTTTTTGTATTTAAAAAAAATATAAATTAAGCTAAAATTTTTACTTTTATGATAAATTATTATAAAACGGTGATAAATTTTGATTACAAATAAACTGCAGCATAATGCAACATTCTATGTTGAACTTTTTTTATCAAAAATAAATTCTTTATTTTTTTTTAGAAAATCAAATCAATAATAAATTTAAATTTTATTTATATTTTGTTTTTTTTTCTTTTTTTATCATGAAAAAATAATTTTAAGTAAAAAATGTGCAAAAAAGTATGCTACAGTAT
>PJRA01000005.1:1584564-1656820 GCA_016987375.1 Brachionus koreanus
CTGGTTTGTTATTTAAATTTTTTTATTTATTAAAAATTAATTTTGAAAAAATTTGTTTGACATTGTTTTGTTTTGTTTTATTAACTTTTTTAAATAAATTTTTAAAATAAGTTTAGTTTATTTAATTAAAGTAAATGGCACAATTGAAGACATACACCGTACAGTGTTTACAATACTATGCCTCTTAATTACTTTTATTTTATATTTTTTTAATTGAATTAAATGATCAAATGAATAGTGAGAAAAAAAACGGTAGGAACGTTTTTGCTTGTGCTGACGCTTTGGTTCTTAATTTTTTAAACAGACGCTTATCAGAATCCTTTTTGTTTCTAGCTCTCTTTCTTGGTCTTCTTTCGTCAATTTGTTTTTTCTAATGCCCCATGCAATACGTAGTTCTCTTAGGCCTGACAAAATATGGTATGGAAAGCTGTAGTGTAGTGTTTTTGTTCAGATTCGCAATAGAGGTTCAATTTTTATGTACATAATTACGCTTTAATTTAAAAAAAATCAACACTTTTGGCAAGTCAGCTTAAAATTTCAAAAAATCATGTTCCATTACTTATATCAACAAATTCATAATATTACGTAAGATTCCAGCATTCAAATAGCGTAAAAACAACCTTTTTTTATTTATTTTTATTTAAGATGAGAATTTCAAAAATTTAAAAATATATTTTTTGGTTTTGATAATTTTTCTAACTAGATTTGTTTAGTTGGACACTCTTGAGTTAAACTGAATAGCACTATCTTCTGGTTTCGAAGAGTTTTTAAATTTATTTTTCTAAAACTTAGACAACCAAATTTTGATATCGTTAAAGATCGTGAGGATCAAAATAAAATGATAATAAATAAAGCTTTTTTTCTCAATTTTTTTAATTTTTATAATTTTGAAAATGAAATTTCTCATTTAAACTCAGATAAAAATCAAGATTTTATTTATTTCGGTTTTCATCATTTTCGGTAGTTTTTACAAACCAAAGTATTTATGACACAACTATGGTATAGGTTCATTTAACTAAGAGAGTCAAACAGGGTCATTTTGATCCGAAAGTCATAATTATTAAAATATTATTTTATATTTTGATTCCGTTTCAAATTTTTTTTGTCTTTATAGAAAAAAAACATAATTATACGAAAAAAAGTTATTCAAACTTTAAAAAAAAATAAGAATTAATTTTTTTCAATATTTTATCAATGGTCAAAGCAACTGATACCCATGTCAAAACAAGAAAAGATTAAGTATTTAGAGTTTATTAAAAAAAATCTTCAAAAGTGTTGGTTACCATCAGTAGCAGCAACAGGAACGTCAAATGTTAATTCTAATCATCTTGATGGCCGCATGCCAAAACAACTCTTAAATAAAGCAATATAAATACATATATATATATATAATAATTAAGTTTAAGAAAAATTTTTTTCCTCGGTGCCTTCAAGACATTTAATAAAAGATTTTGATGGTTCTGTTCCCGCCACTGACGGTGCCTATCACTCTCACTGCAGAAACAAAAATCAGCATATTTCATAAATCACTCTTTGAATTAGTATTAACAAAAGACTCTAGTAATTACTTTATAGCTTTGTGACAAACTGGAACAGAATTATGTACAAGATTAAAAGAGTGAAAATATTTTTTAGCATTTCAAGCACACAGAGCTCATTCTGTGAATGTAAGAATTGAAGTGTGCAATATACAGATTCTATCAGGTTTTGCCAGATCAATGGATATCAATCGAATAAAAAATTTATTGACATCTTTGGAATCCAACTTGGTCAGCACCAATATAATCTCAATTGAACAAAAGAAGTCCTTCACAAGATTTGTATGAAAATTTTGAATTCTTCGAGAAACTAATAGAATCTATAAAGCTATATGCAGTCTCACTTAAATATCTTTAAAAAATAAAATTATTATTTTTTTTTGCTTTTTTGTAAATGTGCTTTTGTTTTACATGGTTCTTAATAATATTGGTATATTTTTACGAAAAATTACAAAGAAAGATTAAATCAGTTTTTCTGAGGCTGAGGTAAAATTACATCAATATCTGCTAGTCGAGATAAATTCTATTTCGTGCAAAAAATTGTCATTTTTTTCCTCTTTTTTTTTTTAATATTTTTTATTTTTTCAGACAAAAAACTTTTGACTTAAATCTTACTAAATCTTCTAATTTTATTAATTATTTGCCATATTTCCAAAAAGAAAGACAATACTCAAAAACACTGTGTGGCAAATAAGCGAAGAAGCATTATCAAGCATTTATGAAAACCGGGCATATCCAAGAAACAGAAAATTTTGTAGACCTCTTGAAATTGAGTTTACAATTGATTGATGATAATGATAATCAAGATATTTGAGTTGTTAAAATTTAAATTAAGCGTAACTTTTTTTTGCTGAGAATTTTTGATTTTTGCTAAAAATTACAAATAACAACATAACATTTTGTTATTGAAAATCATCAATTGAATTAAAATAGAAAAAAAAAATTTGTTTTTTTTATTATTTTAAAATAATTTTATTAAATCTTTAAAAGATGCGAAAGCCAAAAAAAAAAACTCATATTAAATAAAATTGATTTTATAATTGGATTTGTTTTAAATAAGATATCTAAATTAGACTTTTATTAAGGATATTAAAAGTACAATTTTTTGTGAAAAAAAATTTTTAAAAAATAAACTTAAATGTTCATGAACAAGCTGAAATAAATCGAATGTTTATCTATACAAGTCATCGGGGTCTTCATTATTGAAATTATTTCCGCTTGATCCACTGCCTTGTCCGCCAGTCGAACCAGTCTCTCCAGGAAATCTGAAATTTCCACCAAAGCCCCTACTCTGTTGTAATGTCTGGGCAAACATTTCATATTTTCGAATGTCGTTATCGCTGACAGAACGTCTGGCAAACTTCATAGCCTCTTCAAAATGGTCTCGTCTGATCTCCGGCACTGGATCATCATCAGTTTCCATTTCAGTGTCACCGCCTTGTGCAGTCCTTTCTCTCTCTCTTTGCATGTCCTTTTCAATCGATTCTCTAATTGCTAGTTTACAGGCACGCTGACAAATTTCGGTCAAGTCAGCACCGCTGAAACCATGTGTGGCTTTGGCCAAAAAGTCCAAGTCAACATCTTTAGCTATGGGCGATTTTCTCAATGATGCCTTTAGAATACTCATACGGGATTTTTCATCTGGCAACGGGATATATATGAGCTGATCAAGACGACCAGGTCTCATCACTGCTCCATCAATGATATCGGGTCTGTTTGTAGCTCCAATAATAAAAACATTTTTTTTAGCGCCCATACCGTCCATTTCAGTCAAAACTTGATTAATTACTCTATCGCTAGCTCCGCCGGCATCGCCCGAGCTGCCACCTCTCGACTTGGCAATCGAGTCCAACTCATCAAAGAACAAAACGCAAGGAGCTGCTTGTCTCGCTTTATCAAAAACATCACGCACATTCGCCTCGGACTCACCAAACCACATGGTCAACAATTCAGGGCCTTTAATTGATATGAAGTTTGCTTGACATTCATTGGCAATGGCTTTGGCTAGCAGGGTTTTACCACAGCCTGGTGGACCATAGAACAAAACACCACGCGATGGACTCATGCCGAATTTTAAGAATTTTTCCGGATGCTCGACTGGATACTGGACCAATTCTTGCAATTCTCGTTTGACACTCTCCAAGCCACCGATGTCTTCCCATGTAACATTGGGAACTTCGACTACAGTTTCTCTCAATGCACTTGGATTCGATTGTGCCAAGGCCCATTTGAAATTTTCCTGTGACACAGCTAATGAATTTAAAACCTCAGCGTCAATATTCTCCTCCTCTAAATCAATAAGATCCATTTTTTCTCTAATTTGTTGCAGAGCAGCCTCAGAGCATAGAGAAGCCAAATCAGCACCTACATAGCCGTGGGTTTCATTGGCTATTTGCTCAAGATCAACATCGTCGCCAAGCTTCATATTTTTGGTATGAATTCTAAGCACTTCAAGACGACCAATGGCATCTGGAATGCCGATGTCTACTTCTCGATCAAAACGACCAAATCTACGCAAAGCAGGATCAATGCTGTTGGGTCTATTGGTTGCAGCCATTATTACCACATGAGAACGCTGTTTTAAACCATCCATTAAAGTCAACAATTGAGACACTATTCTTCTCTCTACTTCACCATGAGTCTTTTCTCGTTTGGGCGCAATGGCATCAATTTCATCAATAAAAATAATAGATGGCGCATTTTTTTCCGCTGTTTCAAAAGCTTTACGCAAATTACTTTCGGACTCACCGGCCAATTTGGACATAATCTCAGGTCCATTGATTAAAAAGAAAAACGCGCCAGTTTCATTAGCAACTGCTCGTGCAATCAATGTTTTACCAGTACCAGGCGGTCCAAACAAAAGAATACCTCTAGGAGGCTTGACTCCAATAGTTTTAAATAGTTGAGGATGTCTTAGCGGCAATTCAACCATTTCTTTAATTTGAGCTAGTTGTTTTCTAACACCACCAATGTCATCATAGCCAACCTCGTTCAGTGAGCTTTCCTCATCTTCTCGTTTGATCGGCTCGCCATCGCATTTTATTATAGTGTCGGGCACGACTACACAGTGCGGCGACGGGTCTGTTTCAACTACTTTGAATTCTACTGCGCGCATATTTCGACACACAAATACATCGCCTTTGCGCACTGGACGGTATGATTCCAAAAAATATGGTTTTAGAAAAGCCTCATACAAATTGCCTGTGAGGCCTTCGACTGTGTCATCAATTGGCAGCACTGTGATCGACTTGCCGTATTTTATATCCGGACATGCTTGGATACTAACAACATCTCCGACTTTAACGCGCAAATTATTTCTCACCACACGGTTCATGCGGATTTTTTCATTGGGACATGTGTCGTCCGAGAGCACTACGCACACTGTGTCTCTTCTTTTCTTGCCCTTGACTATGACCGAATCTGCTCGAAAAAGCTGAAGTTCGTCCATTTTAGACTGTGACAATGTGACTATTGAATTGTCATCGTTAATTGCTTCTTCAACAATCAAACGGTTTGGTTTGTCTTTTTGTCTCAGAATTGCTGTTGCCAAGCTGTCTTTTTCATTTGGGTCAACTATTTTGGCCATTTTTTTCTATTTCTTTGTCTAAATACAAAAGTTAAACATGTCATCTATTTGTGATTAGATTTATTTATATGAAAAAAATTTCTCAATCAAGATAGTACTCGGTTAGTCTCTGGTTTAAATGGCTTAGTGAATTTCAATGATGATAGTTAATTTGAAGAAAAAAAAAAGATTTTATTAAAATAACTAAATTTAAAGCGAGTTTAAATGCAGTATATGTGTATTGGAAAGATGATGATTTATACTTATGCAATGAGATGACGGGCAAATTTTGAATTTAAATTTTCTATACTTATTCACTAAATTTGCATGCGTGTTATTATTTAACTAGTTGAATTTATGTTCATAAACCAGTCAAGACTATTGTAGTCCTAAAGCTAATAAGTCATATAACATAAAAATTAAATTTGAAAATTATCTTATTTTTAAACGATATGTTGAAATATTTACCCGAAATTTCTAAAAGATAAAATATCAATTTGGCTATCTATTTTAATAAAATTAAATGATTAAAACGAATAAGTTTAGAAACCATTTGAGAATTTTTGAAAATTTTTCTTGGCAAAAAAAACTTAAAAAATAAATCAATTAATCATAGGCAAATAATTGTTATTAATATTATGATGATTGATCTAGAATTTTCTAGTTAATTGAAATTTTAAACAAAAATCCTTTAAATATGCTTAATAAAAATTCAATTATTCACATCAAAAAATAAAATTGATATGAAATGGGCAAATTCATTTGAAAATATCAAAAATGGTCAAAGCAAAAAAATTCAACCCAAATTTAAATGCATATTCTTTTTTGATCAAGTTTTATTTAATTTATGGTATGCAAATAGCTTAAATATTTGTCCGAAAGAAATTTACATAAAATGAATATTTTTTTTTCTTAATTTAGATTTTAGAATTTGACAATTCTCTTAGTACAGTTGTAATTTTTTTTCATTTCACTATGCTACAATTTTTTAAGCTGGCATCCAAATTCAACTACTTCATTTTAATAGATAATTATTAAATTAAAAAGATAATTATTTTCTTAAATTAAAACAATTGATTAGGAAAAAAAGGATTTTAAGGTAAATCAAAGCATACAGAGTATTGTCAATGACGCAAGTAAAATCTAGTATGTTGATTATTTTGTTTAGAAGTTCTTCTTGGCAAGCTTTTTCTCCTGTCACTTTATGCCATATGTTACCATGTAATTCTCCTACTTGTATGTTCTCTTTCATTAATTTTTAATAGAAGATATCCAGCTACCCCTGACTTTTATGTACTTTATGAGCTTTATGTCATATGAAGCCATGTATTTCTAATCCTCTGTTACAAAGATTTCTTTAATGTTCTTTTAATCTACCAAAAATCTAGAAAAATTAATTTATGTTTATGTATCAAAACCCAATTAATACTGTAACACTTTATTATAAAAAAAACAGATTCCTAAAGGTTTTTTAAATGCATTTTGTTAAAAGAAAGCTTACCATTATATTTATCCTAATTTGACAAAGCTCAATAATATGCTATAAATTATATATAAAAGAATCCTTTTTTATATGAATGATATGGTATAAACAGCATAAAGTACATGAAAGTTATGAGGGCAACAAGATGTTAAATTTTTCTTTTAAAAAAATTAAAATTGAAAAGATCACAAGAAGTTGTCATTGACATTAGATAAAGTATAGTTTTTATAAACAGTTTTTAATGTTTATAAATTAAAAGTTCCTTATCAACTCAAATAAATTCTTTAACCATTGCTCTAATTCCAGAATTAATTCAATAAATTTTCTATAAATAATTTGATAACATTAAAATAACATTTGATCTATCAAAATAAATTCTAAATAAAATATTCACACTTTAAAATTACTTAGATGATGATAAACAGAATGACGAAAGTTTTAATTAAATAGATTTTACTCATTGTCCTAACTACATTTTAAGCATTGCAATCGAAACAATTATTAAAAAAAATTTAGATAGACTACGTCCATCAAATATAAACATTTAACTAATACCGATTTAAATATAAGGAAAATATTTAAATTAAAAAAAAACTAGCAATTTATATATTTTTATTTTAATAATAATGCTATCGCTAATTTAAAAATAAATATTCTGCTAAGTTTAATTTTATTTTTCTTTTCTTTAATTTATATTCTTTGTTTTAAATGTTTAGATTTATGCTTATTTAACAAATAATTATTTAATAGAGCTATTATAGTAAATAAAGTCAAAAAGACAGACTACAAAAACGATTCAAATTTTGTCTCTGATATGACCGCATTTGGATGCATGCTATTCAAGCGTGGATACCATTTCTTAAGAAAGATACTGAAGTTTTGGAGTTTGTCTAAAGGAGAGCCACTAGATTGGTGCAAGCAATGAGGATCGTTTGGCAATATTTAATTGAACATCAGTAGAGGAAAAGATTGTGAGAGGTGACCTCATTTTGCAGTACAGATTTATAAAAAAGATTTTTTTTTCCTTATTCATTCCTTGTGGAGTATAGGGTCATTACTTTTGATTTCCACTCAAGTTGGTGTTTGTTGACCTCCATGTTACTGCTGGTCTTTATACCTTACGTACTTGTGGTTTTCATTTGACGGTCTTTTTTGCTATTCTTTTTTTTTATTCAAAATACGTGTCCAAGCGATTGCAATCTTTTGCTCATAATGCATAGACTTAATGGCTCTTAATTTACTCTTTTGAATAGTTCAGCATTCAACAGTGTCTCAGATCAGTGTATCCAGATAAATTAGATGCTATTTGTAAATTGGTCAAATGCCCAAAAACAGCTATAGGAAGAAATTTCAGCCAAAGATTCAACTTCTTTACCAACAGTGTGATAGGATTGTGGAATAGATAACAGACATAAACTGTTCACTCTAAATTTTAAATGAGTTTAAAAACAAGTTGGACAAGATTAACCTATGATCGCTAAAAACTAAATAGTATCAACTTTAATACGATTAGGATTATTATTTTTCTTTAAAATAATTTGAATTAAGGATTGTATTTTTATTAGTTTAATAAAAACAAAAATAACAATTAAGTAAAAAACAAAATATCAGTTAATATAGATATTTTCATTTTGATCTTCAGGTTGCTGACCAAGAATAGTTTTTCTTATATTTTCTATATCTTCTTTTAGGTCTGAATTGTCTGGATCGATTTTAAGAGCCGCTTCAAAATCCAACAACCCTTCGGCGTATAATTCTAGCTCACAAAATGATGTTCCGCGTCTAACATGAGCTTTTAGCCGACTAGAAGCATTGTCAGCAACAGGTGGGGTCAACAAATCCAAAGCCTAAATGGTCAATTTATTTTAATATTTTTTTTTTTATTGATGTAAATCCAGTTACCCTTGTACAGTCTTCTACACATTTTATCAAATTTCTTACTTTGAAATGACAAGCTGCTCGATTTGAATAAAGGCTAGAAAAAATTTTGAATATTAGTTTACAAGAAACAATTGAGAAAACAAGACTTACGATGGTTCTTTTGGAAAAAGTCTGATTGCATGATTATAGACCCCTATAGCAACTTGATAGTTTTCTTGTTTGAAATAATTACTTTTTAATTTTTAAAATTTTTTTTAGAATTTTTTCATAAACGTATCCAAATGTATTTTTACCTTGCTTTTTCTTTTAATAAATCAAGATTTAACTCGTTAGGAGATAGATCATTGAGATCGTCTGGTAATTCGCTTATTTTTCTAGCCTCAGTTTGTTTTTCCAACCACTAAAAATATTTAATAAATTGATGAACTGAGCAATTAAGCTTCTAATGAAACTACTTCTCTTTCTAACTGGTCTTGAGATTCTCTTGAAGGTGTTGGAAAAACCCTTGGTGTAAAACGAATTTGTATTGAACCGCTCGATCTAGGTCCAGGTAAATCAGAAATATTTTTTTCATCACTTTTTAGATTCGACTCTTCAAAAATTTCTTTTCTATTTTCCTCCATTGTTTTAACGGCAGTTGAATCATTTTTTACTTTTTCCAAATAAGGCTTAATATATTGAAATGAACAGATTTATTTGGATTATCATTAGCTGCTTACTACTTGTTCTTTTTCAACTTGAACAGTTTTATGTGATTTTTTGAAGCTTTCTATCTCTTGTGTTGCTTTTTTTCTTTCATTTTCTTTTAATGATTCAATTCTATTACGCTCTGATTCTTCAAGCTAAGAAAAATTACAATTTTTTAAATATCAGTAATTTAAATTCAGAAAAATAAATTTTATATTTAAAATTTTTAGATTTAAATACATAAAATTTTTATTTTACCTTCATTTGTTCTTTAAGAGCAAGTTTTTTGTTAGCTTCTTTTAGATCATTTTTTTCTTTGGTCAATCTTTCAGCTTTTTGCCCTGCGTACTTAATCGCTTCTTCTCTGACCAATTTTAATAATTCTTTATTCTCAAAATCCTTGTGAAATAAGTTTGGCCACGCACTATCTTCTGCTTTAGAAAACTGTAACGAAATAATTCCATTTTTTACAACAACCACCGAACTTTCATCATCAATCATTTCATAAAACCAGCATTCGAATAAAAATGGCGGATAAGACACCTATTAAATAATAATTTTCTAATTATCAAAATGATGACTTAATCTTACTTTAACGTATTCTCTGCTATTTAGTATATCCACATTGTTAGCCTTGGTTCCTTTGAGCGGAAGATTAATGCTTATCTTAGACTCACTTTGAGTCCATGTAAAATCTTTAATAATTATGGGCATTTTTCAATTTAAAAATATCGAAAATGTTAGGTCCTTTTTTTTTTTATTAATTTTCAGTTAGTTACCATGAAAACAATTTTTTTTCAATTCAATTTTTAAGACAAAAATAATGACTATGTGCTAAAATGTCAAAATAAATGCAATTTCTCAAAAAAATTTCTCAAAAAATTTTGAAAATAAGAAATGTTTATAGATTTTTAAGGATAGTTCATAGGTATATTTTTATCCTAAAGTATTTAAAAATAAAATCTTAATATTAGTTTTTTTTTCAAATAAGAGAATTGATTTAAAAAAATGCCGAATATTAGCTTTTTTGGTCTAGAAACATTTGTTTATGCATACAAGAATCAAGTAAAAAAAGAATCTGATCTTATTGCTTTGTTTGTTCATTGGTATCTGGTAAAAAACGGTTTTGTTTGTGTTCTAGATGGACGAGTAATTCTAATTAATAAAAAATAATTTAATTTTAAAAAAAATAATCAAACAAAAAAAGAAAACTGAAATTTTGCCTAATGATTGGAATTCTAATGATGAACTCTACGTTCTTGATTATTCACTAGATTCAAAAGGATTCGAACTTAAAATATTAACTGCTGATGACTCATTAATAATAAATCTAATGGTATTTAGTTTTTCAATTAATTCATATTTATTAAGTTTGATTTTCCCAGAAAAAATCTACTGAACGAACAGCTAGTCTTAATTGTGTGGTAAAAAATCATATTTCTAGCTTAAAAAATGAATACCAAAAGTAAATAAAAACAATAATCCTATCCTATCTTTTTTTAAATTAATTATAAATATATTATACAAAAAATTAGCCTATTTATGAATTTAAATGATTTGCATGAATCGATCTCGAAAGAATTTGAGCCTTTATTCAAAGAAGAAAAAAAGTCTTCAAGTGAAGGTGCAGCATTTAAGGAAGAGACTCCCAAACCAAGGTAAATAATTAAACAAAATAAACATTTGTTTTCAAAAATTTTTTTTTAAAAAGAGGAGAGGTCATATTTGATCCTTTAAGAGACATACCCCAGCAAAGACCACCTTTGCCTCCAAGAGACATAGGTCGATCCGATTTGGATCCTTTCAGAGTTGACCCACTCGGAACAGGAGGTAAAATTTGATTTTTACAAATTGAACTTTCTCAAAAAATTTTTTTCTTCAAAGGAATGATTTTTGATCCATTTAGGAATTATGATCGAAGACTTATACCAACAAATTTGCCACCTGGTGCAGTTCCACCTAGAGCCAGATTTGATCCTTACGGACCACCTAGTCCTGATGAATTAATTCCTGGATCGTCAACTAGAGTTGGGTAAATTTTGCAATAAATTTTAAAAATACAAATTTAATTAAATTAAATAAATAAGACCAAATCCTAATCATTTGAGACCCCCAGGTGGATTTGGAAATGACCATATGTTTATGTAAAATCAACTAAATTTTAAAATTTATTTATTTTTCATTTAAATAAAATAATTCTGACAGCTACAAGAATTCTTAAATTTCTTAAAATATTAATTTTGATAATAAGTTTTTATATTTAAAAAAAAAAAATTAAAATTACATATGCTTGATTCTTCATTATAATTGTGATTTAAAACCTAAATAATTTTATTTCAATAAATCGAAATAAATTCAATTTCGGTTTATAAATATTTAAATATTTATTTAATTTTTAGATTTAATCTCACACTTTTTAAACTAATTTTATATCAAAATTCACAATGCAAAGAATCATTAAATATTTACATAAATATTCAGTTTTCAGAGTTGATTTTAACGGCATAATAAGGTAATTGAATATAAAAAAATTTAAATTTAAAATAAAGATTAAATAAAAAAAAAAACGATATTTTAAGTTTCCATACTCTCATTTTTATTATTAGTATCTATTAATTCTTTTTGATCTAATTTTTCTTTAAGCTGCAAAATAGTGGCTTGCATTGCATCCATCTGACTGTCAATCTCCAAAAGGAACGAGTTTAAATCTAAAAAAATTCAGCTTTAATCGTATATTTTTTAAGATTGCGGAAATTCTTTTTGAATTATTCAAATTTTTTATGTAGTAAATCCCTCTTTTTATTTTTTATTTGCTGAACGATGAAAGAAAATAAAATTTTATTTTAGGCCACCCAAGAAAATAGTCCTTATTTATTTTTCAAATCTTAAATGAGCTCTAAATCCAAATTGTGAATTTCCGTAAGCAAATTAGAAATTACTTTGCTCATTTTCACATGTTTCATTAAGAAGTTGTTTATGATACGCCAAGTCATGTTCTAATTGAGCCACATTGCCTGACGAAATTATTTTACCGAGCTCTTCATTTTCGTTAAGCAATTTCCGGCATTTGTTCATTAAACGTTTTGTGAGCTGGCTCTCAGGCGTGTATTTAGTTGAATTTAATTCAATTTCTAGCTCTTCCTTTTTTTTTCGTGTTTCTTCGAGATCTTTTTTGAGCTGAACGATCACGGCATTTATGGTCGGATCGACTAAGCATGACTTAGTTTGTGCTGAACAAGATCCCATTTGATCATTACCATTTTCCGCGATTTGAACCTTAATAAGTCAAATTATTTGTCTTAAAGAAAAATTTTCAAAAAAATTAATACATTGCCATCCGACTCTTTTGAATTAGCTGAGCTCATGAGTATTATGTTTTTTAACTTGGCGATTTCCATTAAATGCTTTTTTTCTCTCTCTTCTATACCGGCCGTATAAGCAGCCAATTTGCGGTACTTTGCAACTAGTTCTTCTTTGGTTAAGCTTTCTAATTCGAAATCACCAATTTTGCTCTTTTCTTCGTTCATTTTTGATTTGTTTTCTATTTGAAAGTTTTAGGACATTTAACATATAACTGATGCTAACAAATTTATTTTATAAATAGGAAGTTTTTTTTTGTTTTTTAAAAAAAAAATTTTATAAAATATTCAGTTTAACATGACAGTAAAAAATCTTTTTTTCTATATGCATTTTTAATTTAAATTTTGTTTTTACAAAGCGATAGCTTTTTATACCCAACATTTTGTTCAAATAAAATTTGAATTTTTTTTTTAATATCATTTTAGTAAATCATTTCGTTAATGAATATTAATTTTTAAAATGACTCAATATTATTTTAAGAATTTGATATTTTATTTAGTTTTGAAATAAATTATTTAAAAAATTTCGATTTTTTTTATTTGATTTTAATTACTAAGAAAAATGGAAATTTTAATTATTTCGATTTTGTATTATAAGAAAAAAAATTGAATTTGAAGCTGCAAAAACGCTTACAAAATTAGCAGGAAAATATCATAAGTTTAAATTAATAATGCAAAATATTCTGCTTTTTTTTAAGTGATTATTGGAAATTTTGATTAATTATTCTTAGTAAATATTATTATTTATAAATTATGCTTTTTATTCTCGTTTTTCTATTTTATCTTAATTTTTATTTTAAATCCTAGCTATAAGACCAGGAAGCAAACCAATAGATAAAAATGAAATTAGAAACATTTTGAAAATCTATTTTTAAAAATAAAAACCAAAATCGATTTTTTTAACTATGCCAAAGATGAGATCATTAATATTAGCCATATATCTAATAATAATAAGTCTTTTTGCTTCATATAACTGTAATGAAGATGACGACCCTTTAGTCTACGAAATGGATGACCGGTAAGACTTTCTTAAAAAATTTTTCAATATCTATAATTTTATGTTTTAGAGTAATTGATTTTACCACTCAAGGAAAATGGTTGATCATGTTTTATGCTCCTTGGTGGTAACTGTTTTTCTAGCTTTTTTATTTTCATTAATAAAAAAACTCAAATTAGCGGTCATTGCAAAAAACTGGAACCTGTTTTTGAAGAAATTGGAAAATTTTACAAAGGAAAAATGATGAATATAGCTAAAGTTGATGCCACACGTTTTGTCAAAGCTGCCAATCATTTTGAAATAAAAGGATATCCAACAATAAAATTGTAAATTTAATTAAAAACAAAAATTTTAATTTATTTATTGTTAATAAATTAGTATTTATGGTAAAACAAATGTGAATTTTTTTGGTGAGAGAAGAAAAGGAGATCTCATTGAATTTATTAAGAGGGCTGATGCGTTTGTTAAAAATATTTTTTTGAATATTTTTTTATTTTTTTGTAGACCTAGGGTTTCACGTGTACTTCATCAACTCGATTTTGAAAATACTAAGCATGAAATTCAACTGTTTTTTGTATTGATCATCAAAAAAGAACATATGAATAGCACTATTAAAGTAATGTTAGAAAAAAATTATTCATTTTCTATAATTTTTTTTTAAAAAAAATAAGAATGAATTTTTCAGTTTGGCCGAAAAACATTTTTTGGATGCCTACTTTTATTTTGCACTTCCAGAGCATGTTGTCAAAGTAAGAAAATAATTATTTTATAATTTTGGAATAAATTTTTTTTCATTTTTATTAGACAGCTAAAGTAACTGATAGTCCTAGAGTTGGAGTGATCAAGGACAACGAATTAGAATTATGGGATAGCTCTAAATCAACTATGGAGGAATTTGTAAAGCTTGAACAATTTCCAACTTTTTGTGAAGTTACAAGTAAGCATTTTTAAACTAAAATAATTTTACTAAATTTTACATCAAATCAGTGACAAATTTTTATAATCTGGTGGATACAAAAAAAACGCTTTTAATTTTGCTAGTTAATTTAGACGATCATTCCAAACTTCATCAGACAAGAAAGTAAAATTAAAATTCTATTTAATGCATGAATAGTTTAATTTAAATAATTGATTTAGAATACGACAAATTTTTAAAATTTATGCAAAAACAAAAAAAGAAGACTATCACGAGTAAATAGGAGAATTTTAATTTTGAATTTTTTTATCTTAAAATTTAATTTAAGTGAATTTGTTTTTGGCTATTCCGAAAACCATGATTTAATAAGTGGAATAGCAATTTGGTCTCTATCAACACCATGTTTATTTATACTAAATACAACCTCATTTACTTATAATCTTGTTTATTTTTTGGACAGTGACAACCAAGTCAAAGAATTCAGCGTTGAGAAAATTTTAAATGATTTTCGAAATAATAAACTAGAAGTCAGTAGAATAAAATAAAGTTTTTATTTATAAATTTTATTTTAACTAGGTTTTTGGTGGCAAAAGCGTTTTTAGAACAATCAGACGACCATTATGGGAAATCTATAGAGCTATAATTGTAAATTTTAGACATTAGACTAAATAAAAAATCAATTTTAAATTCGGTAGGAAATGTTTGTTGAAGCACCTATAATTTCATTGTTTATATTTGGACTACCTTTTGGTGTCATTTCGATAGTTTTCTACTTCTTATGCTGTATGGATTCAAATGATCAACCGGAGAATGAAGAGGTGCATGAATCCGACATGGAAGACGAACATCAGTACTATTTGGATGAGGCAAGTAAACTGCATGAACAAATAAAAGCTAAAGGTTGGATTATTCAAACTTTTTAAAATAAATTGATATTTTTTGTTTAAATTAGAATATAAAAATTTGGTTAATGGAGAGCAAAAAATGATAAAGATTCCTACAACTTCTAAAAAAGATCAATGAGCGTTTCCTCCAATGTGTCTTAACAAACTTATTTTTTAATTATTATTATATGTTTAATTCGTATTTAGTAAATTTAAAAATTAAAAGTGCTTTTTGTAATAATAAGCCCATAAAAATGATAACTTATCATCCAAAGAACAAAGTTTGCTTTAAAATTATTGAATTATTGACAGATGACGCATTTACAAAAATGTTTGGAAGTGTATTTCAAAAATTTGCACATTATATTAAAAGTTTTCTTCTAGTTGCTTGGAATTTATTTTTTTGTGTTACTTAATGACCTATAACCTGGTTTCTTACAGTAAACTAATACTAAATTTTAAAAAACAGTTTTGAAATTAGTTAAGTTTAGTTTGTTTATTACTATAATAAATATAAAAGATTTTTTTTAATTGAATTATATGATTTAATGAATAAAGAAAAATAAATTTAATTAAAAAAAAGAGGCTTTTTAACTCGAAATTATGGTAATGGTGTTTTGGGTTGTTTGACATATTCTCATGTATTTTTCGATTCATATTTTTGTTTCAAACATCTTGTTACATATTGAGGATTTGGTTTTGAATTTTACTCTTGTATGAATTTTTTCTAGTTTGGCCAGTTAATCTGTAGGGTTCTAAAAAAATATTTTTAAAAATTGAAATAAGTCATTCTATATTCTCAAGATTTGAATATTGGGCAGTTCAATAAGAAAGAAACAATAAAACATAGCAATTGGGAAACGAAAGTAAATTTTGTAAATCTTTTATCGTACTGACTCGTTTTTTTTTTGAAGTGCTTTTTATTCAATAAATTTAAAATAAGATTTATTTACTTGACGAATAAGAAAAGATTTAGAAATATCTTCTTTATAAAAAGAAAAGCGATTAAATCATGTAAAGAATATTGTGCATTTTTGTTCTAAATTCAAAAAATTTTTGACATTATAATTATTTAAATTTATAAAATATAATTTATAAAATATAATAGTATTATAAAATATATAAAATTGAACTTTGTATCACTCAAATTTTAAACGATTTGAATTTAAATTTTTGGCAATACTAAATTGAAAATGGCAAACAAAGATCCAATTAAAGAGTTCATAGCTGGTGGCTTCGGAGGAAGTTGTTTGGTACTTGTAGGCCATCCCCTGGACACTATAAAGGTTAGATTACAAACAATGGCTAGACCTGAACCCGGCAAAACACCAATTTATTCTGGAACTATTGACTGTGCCAGAAAAACAATTGTTAACGAAGTATTTTTTGATTTCTTTTTAATAAAAAAAATGTCAATTTTAAATTTCTAGGGAATTACAGGTCTGTATAAGGGAATGGCCGCTCCACTAATCGGAGTTACTCCAATGTATGCCATTTGTTTTCTTGGTTTTGGTGTTGGTAAATCTCTTCAAACTCCTGCCAATCCTAATGGTGAATACAATCTTCTTCAAATATTCAGAGCAGGTCTTCTATCTGGAGTTTTTACAACTGTTATTATGGCACCAGGCGAAAGAATTAAATGTCTTCTACAAATTCAATCAGCAAGTTCTAACGTAGAAAAAAAATACAATGGAACACTTGATTGTGCAAAAAAGCTTTATAAAGAAGGTGGTATTAGAAGTGTATATAGAGGAACTGCAGCTACTTTACTGAGAGATGTACCAGCCAGTGGTGTCTATTTTGCCACTTACGACTGGCTGAAGAAAAAATTAGCAAATGGATCAGAGTAAAATAAAATAGTATTAATTCATGTATTTGAATTTTGTTTTTAAGCTCAGGCCTTAGTCCTGTTAAAACTGTTTTTGCAGGTGGCATGGCTGGAATCTTTAATTGGATCGTAGCTTTGCCGATAGATGTAGCTAAATCCAGGTTTCAAACTGCAGCCGAAGGAACTTACAAGAGCTTAGTGGACGTTTATGTTGAATTAATCAAAGCTGATGGCATTCGGGCATTTTACAAAGGATTTACTCCTGTCATTCTTCGAGCTTTTCCGGCCAATGCTGCATGCTTTCTAGGCTATGAAGTTGCAATGCAATTTTTAAATTGGGTTAAACCATAGATCTGACCGATTCTAAATATTCTTCATAATAATTTAGATAAAATTTTTGAATAAAATTCTATAATTTAAAAAAAAATATTTTCATAGATAAAAATTTTAATTTAAATTAGTTTCGGAGTCAACTACCGATCAGTTAAAAAATATTAAAAAACTAAGTAATTGTTTTTTACAATTAAGTCATGTCACTTAGTAGAAATGTGGTCGTTTGGCACCAAATTTTGTCTATTAATCACATAGACTTTGAAAAAAAAGCAATATATGTAAACTTTTATATTCAATCAATTTAAAAAATAAATAAAAATATAATCAAAAGGGTTACACTGAGTTGACTTTGATTCCATTAAATGATGAAATTAATTTAATAAATCTTAACTGTAAACAATGTAGTAAGAAAATTAATTAAGAAATAAAATAATGAATTAATTTTACCATTTTTATGAATTTCCTCAATCGTCTTTAATGGTGTTCATGAGGCTGATTTCGACTATTGTGATCCACTATTGATGAAATCTGAAGATAATAGGTTGTTTAAAAAAAAAAAAAAATTTTTTAAAATTTAAAAAATAGACGGGATTTACAATATTTCATATCAAATGAAGAGCTGGCTTCTGTATGTGTAGATGCTGATGAAGGTAATGGTGAATTGATAATTTCAGTACCCGAAACTTTTAAAAAATTAATCAAAAGTACACTCAGATTTTTTTTAAATTGGTTTTAATTTTTTATAATTTTTATAATTTGAGAAAACGAGCAATTTATGTTGGCAGTTGAATTTATGCTGGAAAATCCCCAAGGTGGATTGAGATTTATCAAAAAGGATCTTTTAACATTGAATAATGATAACAAAGATGTATATCTATGCACTATTGATCATAATCCACACTATTGGTTTCCATGTGTAAACACATATAATGAACCATGCACTTGGAAGATTGAAGTTACAGTTGAAGAAGATTTTACGGTGATTTCAAGTGGAAATTTAATCGAAATAGAAACGGTCTCATCTCCATTTTTAAATTCTAGCACTAATTTTAAAAAGTATCACTATTACTTGCAAGTTCCGACTTGTGCTCCAAATATTGGATTAGCCGTTGGACTATTTGATTCAATGAACAATGAAACTGTAAATGAAATTAGTGTTTACTTTGATCTAAGACTTAAAGATCTTATAAAAACTACAACATCATTTTTACATGAAATATTCGAATTTTTCGAAGAAACACTATCAATTACCTATCCTTATGGGTCTTATAAACAGATTTATGTTCCAGATATTCTCGAACAATGTATCTCATTTGCATCAATCTCAATAGTCAAGTATGTTAAAAAATTTAACAATTAATTATTTGTAAAAATTTTATTAGGGGAATAATTCATCTAAATTAAAAATAATAGAAAAGTTTGTTTCTAAAAAGAATTTAAGATATTTAAATTAAAATGCATAAATATTGTTAAATTCGTATATGGGTGTTTTATGGAATAATAATTACATTGAAAGTGTTGTTGGGTACCGTCAGTGACGGCCACTGGACCGTCAAAGCTTGGTGTTTGTTATTTTGATGGCCATATACAAAAATGAAATTTAAAAAATTTTTAAATATAAAAATTCGTAAGATAAAAGAATTGAGCATAAGAAAAAAAGATAAAATTTGTCAAAATAAGATTTTTTCCCTGCAGTCATCAAGACGGCCAACACCAAGTTGGGAATTTAAGTTGGTAGTCCAGTGGCCATCACTGACGGTACTCGAGGTAATGACGAAAGTCGTAATAACCAAAGATTCTGCCTTTATTACATATGTTAGATAAATCATTCAAATTAGTCAGATAAAACACCATTATTCAGATTGTTCATAATAAATTTATAACTTAAATTTATTTATTATTTTAAAGATTTCAAAAAATTCTAAAATAAATTTAATAAGAATTTGACATGTATTTAAAGTTTTTATGAGTGTAAATACAAAATGAATAAAAAGGATAGCTGATTATTGAATTTTTTTACACAATGAATGTTTTTAAAAAATTAATTTTTCTATTTTTTAGTATTACTTACTAAGTAATAAATCCTGAAACAATATTAGAAATTTACTTTGCTTTGGATGAAATATTAGAAGATACTATAAACAAAATCGGAAATTTGACTTAAAATTATTTTGCGTTTTTCATTATGCAAGAAACATCATATTTAGCAAATATTTTTTTACTTTAAATCTAAACAGCGATAAGGAAGAACTAAACATGAATACCATTTATTTGTAAATTAGGAGAAATTTAAAAATTCAATTTTTTAATTTCAGTTTTATTTTATTTATAATTTTAATTTTTTTTTAAATTTAATTTTTATGTTTTTATTTCTTAGAAAAATTTTTTTTTTCTAATAAGTAAAAAATTCATTTTGTTGAATACATTCAATGAAATTTAAATTTCTATTGCCAATTTTCCATTGAACAATATAATTTTTTTTTGAAATCAAATATATTTTCTTAAGATTAAAGTTTTTAAAAATTCAAAAAATAAATATCATCATAAAATATCTGATTAAACATAAAATTCTTGTCTATTGAAAAAATATAGAACTGATTTTTTGAAAATTTTATGATTTAATAAAAATAAATAAAGCATAATTTAATAGTAATATTTTTAATAGAAAGTCTAGATATTTTGGTTTCGATAGCTCAAGAATTTAAATATAATATAAAAAATATTTATTTAGTTAATTTGTTTTAATTTTTTTTAGCGTTAACTTAATACATCCAGAAAATGTTATAGATCAAATCATAGCGACACGAAAAGTTTTGGCAAACTCTGTAGCTCAGCAATTTTTTGGAACATTCATTACAATGAGCAATATGCACGAATATTGGCTGGTAACTGGTTTGAATCAATTTTTTACAGGACTATACTTGAAAAAAATTTTCGGTAACAATGAATACCGATACATGATTTATCAAGATTTAAAAGATGTTTGTAAATTCGAAAAAGAACAAGGAAATTTGGTACTAGACTTGAATTATGCTCTTACTAGTTCCAAGGAAAGCTATAACAAAGCTCAACTGAGTGCCAGATATCATCTAATGGGAGTTCCATTATTTTATCAGATGATTGACAAAAAATCTCATCTAGTTGTACGACTAATTGATGAATGCTTGACTAGAGATATAATGATACAGCTAGTGAACAAACTTTTAACAAGTGCTCTTAGCGTAATAAGTCTAAGTGAGTATTCGCCCAAATGCCGCAATTCATTGTTTGTCTCAATCGATTCACTGAGTGAGCTTTTGGCCACATTTTCTTCTAAAGATATAAATCCTATTATTGAGAGCTGGGTTCATAAATCCGGCGTTGCCAGATTCAATTGTTCATTTAGCTTTAATCGAAAAAAAAATATGATTGAACTTGAAATAAAACAAGATATGGTAAATCAGAAAGGATACAGAAAGTATGTCGGACCTATTACAATTGTATTTCAAGAGATTGATGGTCCTTTCACTCACAATTTAATTATAGAAGACAATTTGACCTCAAAATTTGATATAGCTTGTCATTCTAAAGGAAAAAAAAACAAGAAAAAAAAGATTCCTCTAATTACTGGAGAAGAAGTTGACATAGATACAAGTCACATAGAGACAGACTCACCAATACTATGGATCCGAATAGATCCAGATCTGAGACTTTTTCGAGAAATTAAATTCGATCAGCCTGACTTTCAATGGCAAAATGAAGCAAAATTTGAAAAAGAAATTTGTGCTCAACTTGATTCAGTTGAAATGCTTAGCAAATTTCCCAGTCCCCAGACTCGAACAACTCTTGTTTCAATTATAGAAAACAATGAGTGCTTTTATCGAGTTAGAATTCAGGCTGCTTATGCTCTTGCAGAGGTATCCAACAAAATGATACATTCATGGAACGGTCCATTGCCTCTGATATCAACTTTCAAGAAATTATTTATGTCCGCTACTGGTCAAACGTTAGTCAATTGCAACAATTTTTCCGACTTGCCTAATTATTTCCTACAAAAAAGCATTCCAATCGCCATGGCTCAACTAAGAAGCTCGCACAATCTGTGTCCCAGTGAAATAATACGTTTTATTCTTGACTTGATTAAATTTAATGAAAATAGTCGTAATCAGTTCTCAGACTGTTACTATCGTGCTAGTTTAATTGATGCTTTGACTTGTGCATTGTCGGCTTCTATTGCTATGATACATAATGATCTTGGGCCTAAATCAGCTAGCCTGTCTCAAGATATGAGATTAATTATTGAAGAAATTGTTCTTAGACTTAATTTAGAAAAGCTTTTACCCACTTATAGGTTTCTCATTACTTCTAGTTGCTTGAAAGCGATGAGAAAGCTTCAAAAACTGGGACTAATACCTGAGAATGTTGATGTTTTTAAAGAGTACACTAGCTATAGAAATAATTTTGAAAGTGTTCGTCTGGATGCTTTTGAGATAATTGTCGAATTTTTATCAGGTATGTTTTTATTTTTTAAAAAAAAAAAGGATAATTTAAAAATAAAAACTTTAAAGCTTAATTTTACTCTTGTCAGAGAAAATAGTGCTTTTTGATCAAAAATTCTTATAAATAAAAACAAAAATTCAAAATTGTCAAAAATTTTATTAGATTAGTTTTTATTACAATTTTAATTAAAAAATTCATATTGAAAATTGGTTAGCAAACGTAGGGGATTCAGAACATGCTCAAAAACTAACAAAAAAGCTTTTTTTAGAAACATTTCGCCTGCCTTGCGGTGTCCATTGCAGGGTCTTTTTTAATAGATTCAAACATCCCAAACATTTAATATCATACATTAGCGTTTCTTTCACTACATTTTACTATTGTACAGCTTAAGCTTAGTTTTTTTTGCTGTAGCTGGTTGATTTCCATGATCGTTTGAGTCTTGATGCTTGCTAGATATGTGAAATCTTTAACGCTCTCAAACCAACATCTGGGTGTTAAGTTTCGTGTTTATGCACATTTCTTTGGTTTTGGTCCCGTATATTTCAAGTACAGTTGATTTAGGATTATTCACAAGATCATCTGCAAATCCAGGTCTTGAACTTTTGTGATAAGAATCGACTGAATTAAGTTTGATTTAGTTATTAGCACTAGTCATTCAAAATTCCTCGTTTGGTACTTCTAGTATTAAAAAAAAATTTTTGATTAAATTCGATGCGTAAAAAATCATGGATAATAAATTTGAAAAATTTAAAAAAAAAAAAAAAATTTAATTTTAAAAGAATTCAGTTAAAAAATTAAAAATATTCAATTTAGGTTCTTAGAAAAGTGGAATCATTTATCACATCTCTCTAAATTAATTTAACAATCATCTAAATTAAAATTAAATAAAGAAAAAATAGCAAAAAGTAATTAATGGTTAAGCGAAAACATTCTATTAAAAAAAAAGTAAACTAATTTAGCAAGAAATTTCCAAAAAATGCCTTTGCAAACGCCACTGAAAATTGCAAAGAAAAGTAAACTAGACAACGGGACCAAAAATAAACACTATAAACTTTCCTTTCCTCTTGCCTAATATTCTCTTTTCCGTTCCTAGGTTTTCTTGTGAAATAGGCTAGGCTTATTCAATCAGTGAGTTTTATTTCTTTCTACAAAGGAAAGAAAATGAATTAAAAATAAAGGAAAAGTTAAGGGAAACGCCGAGAAGAGCAAAGGAAGGGGAAAAGAATAAAAAACGTATAAGTTACTTTTAGTTTGTACAATGGGAAACAAATTGGGTCAAACTTGCTACAAGCCAATAGCTGAAAGAAGATTTTAAAAATACATCAGCGTTTTGAAAAAAAAAATGATAAACAAAAAAATATATTCTTAATTAGGAGTTTCAGAGTTTTCCCTAATTTAAAAATAAATTAACTTTAATGTATTAAAATTCTAAGTGAAATTTTATTTAGTGAAAAATGATGCCGCTTTGTTCGAATTTTTGGCTAATTTCATTGAAAATGATCCGTCATATTTAATAAGACAGCACATTATTCAAAATATGTGCAAATATCCACCATTTAAACTAAATTCAGATGAATCCTGTCTAAACAGTGAAACAGTGGTTAATTTACTTTGGAATCTAATGAGGTAAAAGAAAAAAATATTTTTTCTTTTTTTAATTTTGTAAATAAGCGACAAATTTTGTTACAACAACTCTTTGAAATCTGGTATTGTCGAGCTTTATCATTCATTATTTGGTATGAATAAGCCTAAATGCCTAAAATACACAGTAAGTACTTTAATTTTTTTTTAAACTTGAAGGCATAGTCTCAAATCATCTCGATTTTTCTTAAAAAAATTGCCGAATAAAAGTGACTGTTAGTTATCGAAAAAAAAATAAATTAAATTTTTTTTATTTATTTTGATAAATTTTAAAAAATATTATTATAAAAATAATCATGAAATATATTTTTATTTTAAATCTGTTCGTAGCACATGCCTTCGAGAATAGGTTGTAATTAATTAAATCGATAAATTAATTTTTTTTTTACCTAGTCAAAGCAAACAATTACAAGCAATTTTGAAGTTAAACTCGAAGATTAATGTAGCTTTTTTTTCTAAATATTTTTTTTTAGTATATTTTACAAATTTACAAATAAAATTTAAAAAAAATTATTTAAAACGCTAGTTGAAAGGATGTTTTTTTAGCGAAACGTTGCTAGGGTTATGAATTATTTATATAGCATTATTTTCAGAAAAAGGTATGATTAGGCAAAAATAATTCAGATATAAGTAATGGGTAGAAGAAAAATTAAAAAAAAACAAAAAAAAAAAAATTGAAAAATGGTTAACTACAAGCTTTACTATTTTAACATGAAAGGCAGAGGAGAGTTGATAAGACTCTTGTTTGCCGCCTCTGGACAAAAGTACGAAGATTTTAGAATTGAAAAAAATGATTGGCCAGAGTACAAGTCAAAAGCACCTTTTGGCCAAGCCCCATATTTAGAAATAACAAATGGAAAAAAGACAATGATCTTGTCTCAGTCTGTTGCTATCGGACGCTTTTTAGCTCGTAAATTCGGCCTCGCAGGCAAAGGTGACGAAGAACAAGCAATGGTTGATATGTATGGCGATCAAATTAGTGATTTAGTGAATGAATTTGCTAAGTTTATGATGGAAAATGATGAAACAAAAAAAAAAGAGATCTATCAAAAATTAGAAACTGAAATTATTCCATATCATATGAAATTTTTTGAAACCAAACTTGCACAGAGCAAGACTGGGTTTTTTTTTGACAGTGGTTTGACATGGATTGATCTCTATCTCTTTAATTTGTTAGGACTTTTGGGTGAGCAGCGAAGTCAATTATTCGAACATTTCAAAGCTGTTAAAACTTTGTATGATAAAGTCAGTGAATATGGAAAAATAAAAGCCTATTTGGAAACTAGGCCAGAAACAGCCATGTAATTCAAAGATATTTCTTTCAAATTAAAATTTATTTAGATTGGATTCAAGTTTTAGATTTAATCATTAAAAATTTCTTTTAATTTCTCTTTTTTTAGCTAGCTAAATAAATTTTTAAGAAATAATTTTAATCTTTTATTTTTTAATAAAAAAAAAGGATCTGCTATAAAAGACCAAAAAATACATCCATTATTTTCCAGGTACACAAAAATTTGATAAAATTTAAAAGAATAAAATATCAAATTATAAATATTTATTTTCATAAATATCACCATAATTTTGTAGCTATTTTTTCTAAAGCCTTCTACAATTTGTTTTCAACTTTGAGTAATATTAAACTTAGTTGAAAAAATTTTCAAGTTAATTAGCTTAAATGATTATATAAAATTTGAGATGATTAACTTATCAAAGTTAACAAGACTTCGGCTGAAAAACCATAGATAATTCTGTTGGTGAAGAAATTTTATTACACAAGAGGTTTTCTCAATTCACTTCGATTATGTAATTAACATAAAGCTAAATAGTTAGATCAAATCACCTCTCATTTGACGTTCATGGAGGTTTGTCAAGAGCGGTCTTAGTCAAAATTCCAGTGCAAGTTTCTAATTCTGGCACCATTTTGGTGGTCTTAAAGTTTTGATTTCCTTCTAGCTCAAAGTTGAAAACTCAGCTCAAGTAAATTAGAGATCCTTTACGTGTGCAAGTGAAGTAGTAAAAACAATTATTGGTTTTGGAAAAAAAAGAAAATATTTTCAAAATACACCTTACACTTTATTGAAATTGCATCATCTATTATGCTTATTATTCCTGAAAGGCTTAAACTTTTAAAAATAAATCTAAGTTTTATATGTTAATTTAGTTTTAAATTTTAATAGTTTAATTATTAATCTATTTGATCATTTTAGATAAAATTTTAAATTTTGTTTACGATTTACGATTTTAGAAAATTGGAACAATTTTGAGAGAGTTAAACAACGATTTTTTGAGCAATATAATGTCAAAAGTTGGCATAGTAAAAACAAACAGATGAAAAAATTGATTATAACAATGATTGTTGAATTTTTTCGACAAGAATAGTCAAAATCAAAAATTGATTACAAATAACTTTATAACATCTTAAAAACATAGCAAATACCTTTATTGATTTAAAAAAAAAAAACCTAAAATAAAAATATGCAATGTCTCTCTATGTTTCAATACCATCGTGATTCAACACTGAGACTCAAAGGCCTAAACATTTATTGGATTCAAATTTTTACATGATAAACACAAAGCTGTCTTTAAAAATTAAAGTGACTATTGACACATAGTGTGTCGATATAGTTAAATTCAATATAGAACAATCAAGTTAAATTTTGAGAACAATATGCTTTATATAATGCTGTTACAAGATAATAACTGTAGAGGACTACCAGTAGCATACTAGTTTAGTTTAGTTTATTGAATAAATATAAATGGAATAATTGATGACACACACCGTTTTTTACAGTAATTTGTCTGTGAATTACTTTATATTTAAATATTTTTTTTAAATTGAATTAAATAATTGAATGAATAGGAAAAATAAATGATAGGAACGGTTTTGCCTGGGTTGATAGTTTACAGACGCTTTGGTTCTTAATTTCCTAAGCAGACCCTTCTCAGAATGCTTTTTGTTTCTAGCTCTTCTTCTTTCGTCATTCTTTAGTGTCCCATGCAATACACACAGTTCTTTTAACACTAGAAGCACCAAGCAATTTTTCATATTTTTTTTAATTCAAAAATATTTTATAAAAAAAGTATAATAATTTTACAAAGTAATATCATTTTTTAAAGAAAATTTTATAATCTACATAATTCAAAAAAGATATATTTATTTGAAAAATCCATTCAAAAGATATAAAAAAAATGGGTTCGACACGAAACAGCAGAGAATTTAAATTTTTTTCAGAATTTAATGACTTAACAAATGTATGTTGTTGTAATGCTAGAAAAATACCCTATAAATTTGTGTTTCGGTAATTGAGGATGCAATATCAAACAAGGGAATACAGTACTCTAAACTCATATGAATATCATTTCTAAAATTCATTTAAATACAGTATTTTACATAAGTTTAGAGGTACTTTTTTTTTCAAATGTTAATTTAGAAAATGTTAATAAAATTCAATTTTTTCTTAAAAATAAATCTTCTCTTTCAATCAAATTTATATAAATTACATGATAACTAATTTTCACTCTCATCTGAAAAATTGAATGAAAATTAAGACCAATAAAAAGTCAATTAAGAAATTCTGCACAAAAGTTTAGAATCATAGTAGTAGTAGTAGTAGTAGTAGTAGTAGTAGTATTAATGCTATTGAGGAACGAATTTTTCCTCAAGCAGTGACGACAGTTGACGTCCTGCTATAATAGCCTACAACCAGTTTATTAGCAATAAAAAATATAGTTAAGTATTTTTAATAAGGTTTGAGTAATTTGTCTATTCTGTTTTTAAATTTGTTGGTGTTTACGGTAATCATATTATTAATCTCTTATTAAGACTTAGTTAATTAAATGATATTAGTTTATTAATATTTTAATTTAATATTTATGTTAAATGTGTTAATTTAATTTAAAAATCAAATATATTAAAATTTCAATTAACTGTCTGATGCCTAAAACTTACATCCCGAATAATTAGGAACTTAAATAAAAAAAAATAGGAAATTAAAAATGAAATTAGATGTCACATAATTGGTCTCCTAATAGATTTAAACTAAAACTAAAAGGGAAATAGCTAAATAGTTTTTTACCTTTCGCTTAATTTCAATAATATAAATTTCTTGAGTTTAATTAATTAGTAAATATTTTAATTAATTCGAGTAACAATTTTAGGTTTAGAATTTTTTTTTACTAAATTTCATAAATAATTTTAATTTTTATATTTTCATCAAGTTATTTGTTCTATTTGGTTCTTTTTTTAAAGCAAAAAAATACGATTGATGTGAAAAAATTTGAGATGTTTTTTTCATACTTTTCCTTTAATGAAATTTCCAGAGACCAAAAGAAAATTTTTTTAAAAAAAAATTAGAACTTTTATGAACTAAATCTTATGCAATATTTCAAAAAAACAAACTCAATATATTTAGTTTTGATAAAATTTTCACAATTGCAAAATAAAGTGCCATAAAGATTTTGTTTAAAATAATATTTTTAAAAATTAATGATAAAAAAAATTTAAATTGAAACAGAATGAACAAATTTGTACTATTTGCCAAGACTTTGAGGCAAGTCGGTTCCTCAAGAATTTTTAATCAACCAAGATTTATATCATCTTTAAATACCTCTTCATTTAAAATCAACTCTGATGCTAAATTTGATCAAAAACGCTTTATTAAAACCTCTTGTTGTATGCATGAGGCAGAGCGAGCAGTTGGAAAATCAGAAAAATACGAGTTTTTGGCCGAAACCAAACAACTTTTGAACATAGTTGCCAAGTCATTGTATTCGGATAAGGAAGTTTTTGTTCGTGAGTTAATATCAAACGCCAGCGATGCCATTGAAAAGCTTAAATATGCCCAGTTGACCAGTGATCAAGAAGTTGATGGCCAAATTCCATTTGAAATTCAAATTAACGCAAATGATATGAACAATACTTTGACTATTCAAGACACAGGAGTTGGCATGACAAAAGATGAATTAGTGAAATTTTTAGGAACCATTGCCCATTCTGGATCTAAAGCTTTCATTGAGAATTTATCTAAAAATGCTGAAAATGGTCAAAATAGCATTATCGGTCAGTTTGGTGTAGGCTTCTATTCTGCATTTATGGTTGCCGATAAAGTTCAAGTATTTAGCAAATCATATAAAGAAACCGAACAAGCATTTGAATGGTCCTCATCAGGGTATCGTTAAGTGTTTTTACTAATTTGAAAAATTTTAGAAATTTCTTTTAGAGATGGAAGTTATGAGATCAGTGAAGCTCAAGGAGTTACAAGAGGAACTAAAATAATTCTTCATTTAAAGGATGATTGTAGTGAATTTTCTAAAGATGAAGTTATCAGAAGTAATTCATAACAAAAAAATTTGAAAAATGGAAAATTACTTAAATTTTTAAATCTTAAGAAATTGTTAATAAATATAGTAATTTTGTGGGATTTCCGATTATTGTGAATGGAGACAAAATTAATTTGATTCAAGCAAGAAATTCAAATAATTCTAAATTTTTATTTATTTTTTTTCCAATTTTAGCCAATATGGCTTGAAGATGCTAAAAATGTAACCGAAGAGCAGCATGAGGAATTTTATAAATTCCTTGGAAATATGGATAAACCTCGGTACACATTTACTTATAAAACTGATGCTCCTTTAAACATTCGAGCTTTGTTTTACGTGCCTACATTTAAACCCAGTCCTATGGAAATCAGCCAAGAGGGAGATATAGGTGTTTCGTTATACAGTAAGAAGGTGCTTATATTGTCCAAGGCTAACCAAATTCTACCGAGATGGCTGAGGTTTATTAAAGGTGTTGTGGACAGCGAGGACATACCATTAAATTTGTCCCGTGAGCTTTTACAAGACAGCAATTTAATCCGAAAATTAAGGACAATTTTGACTCAGCGTATACTAAGATTCCTGAATGACGAAGCCAAATATGATGAAGAAAAATACATGCAATTTTACTCGGACTATAATTTGTATTTTAAAGAAGGAATTTATAGAGCTGCTGATCAAAATGAAAAAGAAGAAATAGCTTCATTGCTTAGATTTGAAACAAATAAGACCGAGCCAGGCAAAACTATTTCTTTAAATGAATACGTAAAACGTATGAAGGCCGATCAAAAGAATATTTTTTATTATTCTGCACCAAGTCGTGAAATAGCCTTGAATAGCCCTTATTTTGAAGCTATCAAGCAAAAAGATCACGAGGTTTTGTTTTTGTTTGAGCAATATGATGAAATGGTTGCCTTACAGCTATTTCAATTTAAAAATAAGCAGCTAGTTGGAATAGAGCAAGAAAATTTGGCTGATAAAAACAAGGATGACATCATTATAGAAGGAGATAGCCGAAGTTTAACTAATGATCAAGCTAAAGAACTAAAAGATTGGTTAAAAACAACTTTATCAAACAAAATAAAAAGTGTTAAAATAACAAATAAATTAGACATCCATCCGTGTATTATTACAGCGGATAATATGAGCTTTTTAAGACACTTAATTAAGACCAGTTATATGCAGAGAGAAAAGGTTTCTGATTTTTTCAATTTGGTAAATTTGACTCTTGAAATTAATCCAAAAAATGGTCTTATTAAATCTCTATATGAACTGCATAAAAAAGATCCAGATTTGAGCAAAGCTGTTGCCGAACAAGTAAATTATATTTTTTTTACTTGTACATCTAAATTAAATTTTTTTTTTCAAAGCTATTGGACAATTCTTTGGTCACAGCTGGTCTAGTCGAAGATCCAAGACTGGTTTTAAGTAATTTAAACAGTTTGTTGGAAAAAGCGTTTGCACGCAAATTTTAAATTTTAAATAAAAAATCTAAAAATTTTAATTTCCAAAATTTATATAAAAAAGCTTTTTTCCCAATGTTTAATTTATCTAGAGTACTTTTTGGCTTATTTTAGCCTTTAAGGTTTAAATAATAGCGAAACAATCTTAAAAGCAAGTTCTGTAAATTTGCTTTTACAGAACGCTTATTTGTTTAATTACTGTTTTTTAAAACAGTAATAAATACTTAAATACATTTAGTATACAAGAATTTTTAACATTTTGCTCTGTTCTATTCTACTAAATTTCACAAAACTTTAAAAAATACATAAAAAATTTTGTTTTTTTTTAAGGGAATATTTGGAAAAATAATTTTTTCTTCTTCTAAAAAATTGACTTTACTAAATTAAAATTAATATTACTAAGTCTTTTCCGATAGCATATCTTTCCTTAGTTTCATAGAGTAATAGACTTAAAACGTTTAAAAGTTTAAGAAGGCACTCAAAAACTTTAACTTTGTTACTACTACTACTACTACTTATTTTTTAGGGCCGAAAGATTTCTACTTTTAAAAAAATCCTCAATTCCCATCTTAAAATGTATTTAATTTAAAATATATGAACAAAAAGACTTATATAAATGGTTTTATTAATTTTAAAATATTTAAAATTCAGTTTTGGGTCTATTAATTACCCATTCGGCAACTTTAGGATTTCCACGAATTTTTCCTTCTAAGACTTTAACATGTGAGAATTTATTCAAAATTTCACTTCTTCTCTCATCAAGCCATTCAAGAGTACAAAACAAAAACAAATCCGGCCATGTAATTCCACTTTTGCATAGATATTCAGTTTCATTTCTAGTCACAATATCATCTATAATTTGTAAATACTTAGGTATTATTTCATCATATAATCTTGTATTTAATTTTGGTTTTAAATTTTCATCTTTTTCGAATCTAACTTTGACAATTTCATTGAAGAGATCACCTATGAAATCGCCATAAGATTCAACTTCGGCTTGTTCTTCCCTACCGACACCTGCAATTCCAAAAATACGAGCAAGATAACGAGCTTTGAATTAATATAGAATTTTTATAATAAAATGGATGTTATTCTTACCGATAGATAGCGATTGACCAAGTCGAAATACTCTATCTTTATCATCGATAATTTCTAAGAATGGTGCTTGAGCTAGTGGAGCTTTTTTCTTAAACTCAGGCCATTCGTTCATTTCAAATCTAATATCTTCAAACTCTTGAGCTGCTGTTGCTAAAATAAGTCTAATGAGCTCGGCTCGACCTTTTGCATTAAAATAATACAACTTGTATTTGACCATTTTTATTTTTTCCTTTAAAAAAATTCGTCTTAATTTAATTCTTTTATAGCAACAAATTTGGGATTGAATCTTTGAATATTTGAAGAAGGCTTTTTTTAAGTTTGAAGAATTTGTGTAATTTTTGGTAGGTTATTTTTAGTTGAATTTTTAAGCCTTTAATTTTTGGATAAAAACTATTGTATTTTACTAATTTTAATTAGAATTAAATAAGTTGTTACTAATTAAATAAGAAAAAATAAATTTTTTTTTCAAATTTTTTTACGGTTTTTTTATCACTTGATAACATTTTTTGTTTTTGTTAGTTACGCTTCCCGATTATGTTATCAATTTGAAAACAAAATATTTTCAAACCTTAACGTTATAAAAAAAAATATTAAAAGTCAGTTTGGCTTTGTGAAATTTGTTACAAAATAAAACAACAGAACAAAAAATAATGCATAAATAAGCTAGTAAATTTTTTTTTTCAAAAACTTTTACTAGCTCTGTAATTGCAGCATAGTGCAACATCAGAAGTTTTAGTCTGCTAATTATGTGCAAAATCACTTCAAAATGTACTTCAATCAAATTTGTCCAAACTTAAATTATGCTTGATTTGCAGAGTCTTACCTGGATGTTCTTAATAATGCTACTGTGAATGTTGAATTTATAGAACTTGCTTTTAATCTTTAAAAAAAATTATATGAATTTTTAACACTTTGTTTTGATCTATTGTACTAAATTTCACAAAGCAGTCAATACTCTCGACAATAATGGCACACAATAGAATTTTATTGGTACTTGATACTTTATTGATTCATCTAGTGTTGGGTGGCGGCCAAAATTTTGGACCGCGAAGTTAGCTGGTCAAATTTTTTGACCAATGAATTGAATAATTTTTAGACAAATTAGCTGACAATATGTCAAATAATTAAACAATTTTTTTTTACGAAACTCGAATTAAAGGAAATAAAACTTTTTTTTTTAAAAAGAAATGAATTAGCTCAAATTTTCAAAAAAAAAATCTTTAACTTTGACTTTTACTATGGCCAAAAAATTTGTGACCGCAAAATTAGCCGCCCGTTTGGTCAATCGCCAAACATTTGGCCGACCAACATCGTGTTCCAAAATTTTGGCCGCCCGCTTCTATAATCGTCCGTCTAGGTGGTCTTTCTAGTTGTAAAAAAATTGAGCGCATCAGAGACCGCTTGTACGGTTCCCTACACTAATTGCATCTAAAGATTGACTTGATCTATGAAGTACTTCTTGTAATGTCTCATTCATTTGGCTCTGGTCTTGATATCAAGCATACATCTATACTAATGCTTTAATTTTAATAATCAAATTTAAGATGCTTTAATTAGTTATTGTTTTTTCATTATCAATTTCAGGTGGGAATCTTATTTCATCGCTACTTATTATTTTCCTCTACTTTTGACATTCAAAATTTTCAACAACCAGACCATTTATTAGATCTTCTAAATCGCCTTCAGATCCATTTTCTGTACTTCTTTCAGAGTCAATTATTTGGTATAATTAATCTGTTTCTCTTCATGGATATTTAGAATTTATATTAATTAATTATCTTTCAAATTAATAAATAACTTTTTTTTTCTTTTAAATAAATTATTTCGTTCATTTTGAAAATAAAAAATAATTTTTGCTTGTTTTAGAAAATGTTTATAAGTAAAGTATGTTAACTAGTATATCTGTTTAACCAAAAAATCAAAATTATGTGGATTACCTGAGAACAAAAAAAAGTAAAACTTATTTGAAATATAATTTTTATTAACCTAAAAATAATCATGTGCTATATGAAAAAACTAAAACATATAAAAGCATGTTGTTTTACAATTCGGTTTTTGGTCTTTTGGCGATCCATTCAGATAGTTTTGGATGATTAAGTACTTTTTGATCCAAAGCTTTTACAGCTGGAACATTGGAGAGGAAGCTATCTTTCTTTTCACGAAGCCAGCCAAGAAAATCAACCAAGAATAAATCAGCCCAAGTTAATCCACTGGCTACCAAATATCCTGATCCATTTTTTGCAATTTTACTCTCGAAAACTTTTAAAGTATTTGGAATGGTTTCAGTGTAAAACTTATTGGCAACTTCGGCTTTGCGAGTTTCATCTTTTTCGAAATGAATTTTAACCAATTCATTCAATAAATCAAGGACTTGGTCGGCATACATTTCAGCTTCGGCTTGTTCTTCAGCACTTTTACCAGCCAAATTAAATTTTCTGGCAAGATATCTAGCTATGGTCAATGATTGGGCGAGTTGAAAAGTCTGACCATTTTCAACAACATCTAAATAAGGAGCTTGACCTAGAGGAGATTTGGGTTTGTATTCTGGCCATTGTTCTCTTTCAAAACGAACGTCTTCATATTCTTGTCCGGCTGCAGCAAAGATAAATCTAATCAATTCTGCTCTGCCTCTTGCATTGAAATAGTGTAGTTTATATTGAACCATTTTGTTAAAGTTTATCTTAATCAAATTAATTTTTTTGTTAACTTTTAAAATAAGTTTAAAAATGCTCTAAATTTATACTTCGAAAAATCTTGCCAGATTCTTCTAGATTTTTTAAAAATTATGCTTTATAATATTTATTTTTCTTTTTTTTTATTTATCTTATTAATAATCACATGCACATAATTATGACAAAGCGTTTCTTATAATATGAATTATCTAAAATATTGTAAAAAAATTAATTTTTTTTTTAAACTGATTAAACTTAGCTAAAATTTACTTTTAGAATTTACTATTTACTCAGTATTTTGTTTAGTTTAATCAATGTAAAAATCTTCAATTTCAAACATAAATTGGGACAAAGAATGGTATTATTTTATTCTGAATGAACAAATTAATCCTTAATCTAAATCAAAAAATGAAAAAATCTTGATTTGTACATGTCAAAATTTTACAAATTAATTTTGATTTAGTAATAATATTAGATTAAACTGCAGCTTAGAGATTATCTAAGCATAGCACTAAAGAGCTGTAGCAGCCGCTTCATTTTGTTTTGCCCTCCAACCATCAAGTTTCACTTTGAAACTATTTGTCATTTTTTCATTTACCCATTCTTAGTTCGTTCACGTATTAGACAGTAGCTATTTCTCCTCAATTCGTATCTTCGGCTACCAGATTTTGGGTTTACACTGTAATTGTACCTTTATTTAATTCAATTTGTTTATAATTGTTTTCCAGTTTGTACATCTGAATCACCTCTTAATCTTCTTATACTCAAATTAGTTAAATCTAGCCTAAACAAAAGTTGTTGATAAACCAAGTCACGCAGTTCTGGCATCAACATTGAGGCTCTTCGTTGAACTCTCTCAAGCTCATTTAGTTATGCCTTTTTCTAAACATGGACTGCATAAATTCTAAATAAAGACTGCATATTGCAGGTGCAGTCTTACCATTGAACAATACAATAATTAAATGATTTCGCAAGAAGGATACTTAAATGCTTTCTTAATTAAACCGAACATTCTATTTGCTTTAGCCATAGCATTCTTGATTTGGGTAGTCTATTTTAAATCAATTTGTATGTAAATACACAAATTCTTTTCAACGTTTGACTTACTAAAGGTTTTCGAACCAAAAATTGAAATCAAAATTATAATCTTTTAGAATTTTTATTATTTATTTTTGAGTTTTAGAGTATTAAATTTTTTCTTCTGTTACTAGCAGACAATCCAAACAATTCTTAATTATTACAAGAAAAATTATTTAATAAGCCTGATAAATCACTTAAAATTTAGTTTAAAAAAAATAAAATTTTTTATTTTTAATTTCAAATTTTTGATAAAAGAGAATTATTTTAGAAAAAAACTCGTTGTTTTATTGAAATAAATTTATTTTTCTGTTCATTTAGAATTAATTTTTTGTTAAAATTTTTTCAAGGTTCTATGGTGTAACGGTTAGCACTCTGGACTTTGAATCCAGCGATCCGAGTTCAAATCTCGGTAGAACCTTTCAATTTTTAAAAAAAAAACAAAAAATCTAAATTTTTTTTTTGTAACCCTCACAACACAAGGTTAGAAATTACAATTGAATAAATATTGAATAAAAAAAGCTTATAATTTTAATATTTTTTTAAATAATATTATATATTATTTTTCTCTTTAAAAAAAACTTTTCCTACTTTTTATTAATCATTTTGAAATCTTTAACTAATTCCTTATTGGAAAAACGGCCTCAGATCATCAACAGCAGAATTGACAGACGTGTTTGTCAATTTTTAACTTAATGCTTAACACATCAAATTCGATAAAATCTCGTCACCTTTAGTTGATTAATATGTTTAAAAGACATCGCCGAATATAAATCAATAACTGCATCAATTTCAAGCAACTCAAATATTCTTATTTAAAAATTCGAAACTTGAAAGAAGAAGCGAGCTTGCTGTATTTTTTCTTTTTTTTATTATTGCTATTTTTTGATTTAAGACATTAAAAATATTATTTATCGATTACATATACGACATTTTTTAATTTTTAGAGGAGAATTATGAAAGAATCAACAGCATTATCTAAAATATGAAAATGCAAAAATGTAAAATTATTTTCATTTTACCCCAAATTGGCAACTTTACATTCAAAAGAAACATTTTCATTTTTGTATATAAATCTTATTTTAGTGTACCAATTTAATCTAAAAATTGGTAAATTAGTTGGAGTGGCACGCAAGTTTTTATACTGATAATCAAAAGGTCTTTCTACAGTTTATAACTTGAGAAACATTTAAATAAAGAATAAAATCTAAAAATGGACAACCTAAAATGAAATGTTTTAAATTCATAAATAAGTATTTTTAATTTTATTTGTTTTCAATAAAATATATTTGTGAATAATTAAAAATCTCAAAAATAAACTATTTAAAATAGATTACTCGAACCCCACTTTTTTTTTTGCAAAAGGACTAAAAAATTAGACTAATAAAAAACTAAAGTCTAACATCATCTTCAATTGACATTTTTGTTAGATTAGATTCACCATTAGATTCACTTTTAAGTTGATTTTTGTTTAAATCAATAGAATAAAACGAACTTTCATTGCAAATTTTATGTGAATTTAAGTTAAACTCGCTAAAACTTTCATTTAGCTTGCCATTTGTTTGCGCGAATTTTTGTTCTTGTTTAGTCTTCAATTTTCTGTAAAAAAATAAATTATTGTTTTTTGATACCAAAAAAATCAAACTTTTTAAAACAAGGCATTATTTTATACAAAAATTTTTTTCGCCATTTGAGAATAATTATTGACCATACAATTACAAATGCAATCGAAGCTGTCAAAAAAACACCAATTAGTATATCATCTATATTTGCTTTTTTTGATGTCATTTACATTTAGGATTGCCTTTTAGTAAAATTATAATTTTGTATCTGAGCTCTTTCAACAAAAATTCCTAGTCACTTTTAAGAAATTGCTAGATCGTTAGTTATGTCGCGAATTGGTATATTTTAAGATAAATTTGTTGACGTTGACGATTTAGATATGTTTTATTTTTAAATTACTCAAACTTTTGCTCAACATATTTTTATTTAAAAAATTTTCAATTCCATTTTCTAAACTTTTTTTTTTATTTTGCTTTTATTTATTCTAAAAAACCACAAAGATGAGTATTATATTACCATATTACACAAAAGAAAAAAATTTTAAACAGAAAATATGTATTAAAAAAATTTCTGAAAAAAAATTTGAGAATATTAATAAAAAAATAATTTTGTTTAACTTTGAGGATTCAGTTATATCATTTAAATAAAACATTTGAAGCTTAATTCTTTAAATTTTATTGATTTTACATTTAAATTCAAAAAATAGAGTCTCAGTAAATAACGAAAATTTATAACCAAAATTAAAAAATATTGCATAATAATAAAAGCTAATAAACCAAGCCGAAAATGCAATATATTATGATTATATAATTAATAATATGGAATTTAGGCATTTTAAAGTGTAAGAATCTTTTAAAATTAAAAAAAAATTAAATGACGAAGGCTTTTCTAACTTTTTTGCTTATTGCTATTCAACTTACAGCTAAATTTTCTAATCTAGAAAGAAAAATTTAAATTTTTTTATAAATAATTATTTTTACGTAATATTTGTTCTTCAAAGTGTTTAAATTTACTTTAGAATTTTATTCAAGATTAATTTATTTTTCCATTTTTTTTTAATTAGAGCTAAGAATCGGTGTTTTATTGTAAGTTTATTGTATGGATTTGAATGTGCGCTTTTAAAAAATTCTAAAAAAAAAATTTGATATTTGATTACTTGATCTTTTAATTCGAAATCCTTATTTGTGTTGATTTAGCGTAAGTTTTTCAAATTATGATAGAAAAAAAAAGTCCTTTTTGTTTTACACAAAACTTTCAAAATCATGAAATAACAAAATGGATATAATTTCAATGAATCTAGTTTAAATTAACGAGTTTTTTTACCATTTAAAGGTTTGATTAGCCTCAATTTTTATTATTTTACTGATAATTTGTCGTTTTCTAAATAACTTTTCGTGTTTATTTTCTTATTTTATTTTGGAAATAATCTAGAGTATAGAAAAACAAGAGATAACTTTTTTGGTATTAATATGAATTAATCTGAGGAAAAAAAAACAATATTAAATCTATGAATTAATCTGGGTTTTTTGAAAATAAAAATCAAGTAAAACTCTATAAAATTTAAATTATGTTCTTTTTAAATATTTGATCAAAATGAGTTGGTCCGTAAATAAACAATTTAAAAATAATTATTGCATAATTTTGAATCATTTGGAATCAACTTATTTTCAAAAATCTAATTTTTGCTCTAATGATTTCAATATTAAGAAAATATTTTTAAGCTATTTCAAAATTTAATTAAATTTAATAAATGATAAATGAATAAAATAAAATACTAATTTATTTCTCATTTGTAATATAATCAAAATATTTTTACTCTGAATACGATAGCTTTTTTTAATTGATCAAAATTTGTTTTCATTTAAAATTTCTGTACATTCTTTAATTATATTCTGATGTATTCCTTTTTTTAGTGCTATTAAAGCTTTAAAATACTCTTCCTATTTAATTAAAAGACACTTAATGTTTTCATCTTTTTTTAAATAATTTTATCAAAAAAAATTGAAAAAAAAATAAAAACCTTGAAAATTTATTGTAAATAAATTTTTCATAAAAAGCTTCACATCATTTTTCTTTTTTAATTCAATATTTTGTGAAATAAATGTTATTTTTTCTAATAGTAGAAGCACTGTACATAAACAAAATGATGTTGTCTGTTTAAAAATTATAGAACTGATTTTTTTGAAAATTTTAGGATTAAATATAAATAACTAAAGCATAATTTAATAATAATTTTTTTAAATATTTAATTGTTTAATCAAAAATTTGAACTTCTTTTCTGCCATGATTTCGGGAAATTTTTTGATACATAAAGTTACCTACATAATTATCTTCGATGTATAAAATCCTAAGAAACTGGAGCCAAACAAGCCTTCAAAGTCAAAAAACTGAAAATCAATGAATTCAAAAGAATTTTTTTCCTTGATAAAAAAGAATTAAAAGATTTAAAAATTAAAAAAGCTAATCATCAAATTTTCTCATTTTCTGGAAGTGTGGATTTCACTCCATTCCCGTTCCGTTGCATTCCAAACGGGAATGTGTAAATGAAGATAAAATGTGTAAGCGGCATAAAGTATTTATAATGGTTGGAACGGATCTAACTTAACACTAGAATCTCCAAACACTTTTTCATGATTTTTTAATTCGAAAATATTTTTAAAAAAAGTTATAATAATCTTACAAAATAATATCATTTTTCAAGAAAATTTTAAAATCTACATAATTCAAAAGAGAAATATTTATTTGAAAAATCAATTCAAAAGATATGAGGATTTGCAAATCGAGCTTCTAGTGTTAATTTCCAATAAAAATGCCTAGCAAATAGCCTCGGTTTTTCTTGATCAGTAAACAACGACCAGATACAAGACCATATGGCATAAACTTGAGGAAAATGTTTAGGAGCAATGTCAAATGTGCCGTCAACATAAATTGTTTTTTTCTAGTTTTTTTTTTAAATTATTTTCTGTGGTGAAAATAAAAAAACACCAGAATCATAGTAAAAAAATAAGGTTGAATTTACTCATATATTTTCTCCAATACATTTGTTATAATTATATCAAGAAGCAGTACATTTATTAACTATGCCTTGCCAATTAACTTTTCCTTGCTTAGATGTTTTACCATTTTGGCGGTAAAATTGCCTATCGCAGTGTAATTGCGGTTTCCCTTTTTGTGAAAAAGTAATAAAACCTTGATTAAAACCGATATTTCATAGACCATCTATCAAATCTTCAATTAAAGCCATAATAATAAATTAAATGCTAATTGAAATATACAAATTTTTTGTGTTTATTTTTGTTTTAGCTATTTTAAATTTAGTTATTTTAATACAGTGCCCATTTAAACTACAGAGTCGAAACTACATTTGCTTTGATTCTACTCAAATAGTATGACTTTTGTTTAGTTGCCGTTTTTCTGGACTAACTTCTCTCATTTTATGATGAGCACTTAAGAAGGCTACATTTTATCTAAACTATAAATATTATATTGATTAAACGTCAATAAAAAATGACTAGCATTTTCATAGAAAAGAGTTTTAAAGCCTCAATGCATAAATATCAATAATAAAAGGATAAAAAAAGAAAATTTATTTACAAATTTAATTTAATAAAAATAATTTTAATGAATATTTTTTCGTTTTTTTGATTTTTTTTTAGAACGAAACTTGATTGACTCGTCGGATTTTATTGAAGAATTATCCGTCAAATTGTCCGATTTTGACAAATCCTCATTGCTCTTATGCCTTTTGGATTTTTTTTTCTTTTTTCTCGATTTACTGGTTTCTTCTTTTTTTTCTTTTTTTGTTCGTTCATTAATCAAATCCAAACTATCATCGATTGATAGCTTTTTTTTTTCACATGAGACAGGCTTGTAATCTGGATACAATTCATTGAAACCACTATGACCCCATTTTTCACTATTAGATTCTTTGGCTGATTTGTACAGAGCTAAAATAGCTTTTAAATCGTCTAGTTCTTCCGCAGAACGGCTTGATTTTGGCACATCTTTTTTTATTTCATCATCTGAAGGCGACGGAGATCTCGTCCGGGGCATTTTTTCTTGTGATTTGTGCCTTTTTTTTCGTTTTCCACTAACAGAAGATTCTCGCTTTTTCCACATTTCTTGTTCTTCGAGATATTTATTGTGAGAAACAGCTTGTTGTATAAACCCATTTAATACTTGCTTGTTTAGTCGCTGCATCTAAAATAAAAATTGAAAATCTACTTTCAATTCATTATCAAAAGTATGCCGCGATTACGCAGCAAAGTTAGGAAATTAATTTTTTTTTAGAAAAAATTTATTAAAATAAAAATTTAAATTGAATTTTAAACTCGTTCAACTCAATTAAATAACAAAAAATTTAACTTAGAACTGTTTTTATTTATCAGGAACATAAGTGTGTTTGTCCATGAGATCGTCAATTTTTTCCTTTAGTCTTTCAACAGAATCAGAATCAATAAGAAGGTGAGTATCGTCTAGATCTTCCAATACAAATTTTCCACCAACTTCACCTATGTCATCCAAATAAAGTAAAAATTGCTTCATTGTTGAATCACTTATTTTTTTATTGTTTAAAAAATAATTACACCAACCATTTGTCAAAATTTACCACTCGACTAGAGTTCCTTTCACAACTTTTACCATTGTTTAAGAATTGAATAATTTCTATGAAATATTTGTTTCCAATTTAAATCATGCATTTAACTTGATACATTTATTTAATTATAAAAAAAAAATAAACTTAAAAATTTCCAATCTAACTTTACTTTGGTATCTGTTTAAAGCCATTTAAAGTTATAAAAAAATTGAAATTCACAAATTTTTACCATTTTAATAATTTTTTAAAATGTTTATTCATTCATTGAATATAGGTTCAAAATTTAAAGTAGATTTAGTTTTTTAATTTAATTGATTCAATATTAATCTATTAAGTCTCAAATCAAGCTTTCTGTTTTATTGAATTCCAAAAGCAATCAGTGTTTGCGGCTATTTCGAACATCTTCGAAGAGGAAAAGTATTTCAGACCCGTTTCAACCGAATAAACAAAATGCTAACAAGGACATTGAAGAATTTATATCCAAAAAGAAAGCATCTGGGGGATCTTTAGCCGACAAAATTAAAGTGAGAGATGATAACCTATTAGGCCGATTTGTAAAGAGAATGTTCAGCCCAACACCATTGAATATTCAAATAAGACAAAAATTCAATTTAAACGAAAACTATCGAATGATTTACATAATAGATAGTGAACGCACATTTATGATTATTCATAATATTATAAACTCTACTCTACCTATATTTGCACTTTTAATTGGAGTATATTTCATAGCAGAGCTTAGCGGCGATTCTTTGCTTCCTAAATCAGTTGAAGATCCTTTTATTTTTTTGTTTTTTTTATCGATTTGGTTCAGTTTTGCGTATTTTTTGGCCACTAGAATTCAATCTACCACAATTTTTCGAATTTATTACAACCAAAAAGAAGACAAATTTGCATTTATTAAAATGAAAGGTTTTCTCAAATTCGAAAAAGAAGATTTTGTCAGGCAAAATGTTGTGATAAGAGCTGTTGCTACTAATCAAAGTGAATTTTTAAAAAATTTGACAAAAAATCTTGGCAATCTGTATATAAATAATCGTCTGAGAAATGTTGATTTTAGACTATTTTCTTCTAATGATGTAATACAAAAAATGGTCGGTAAAAAGCAGTTTGACATATTGAGAAATAAGTCAATAATTAAAGATTGATTTAAATGTGCCAATGCTTAAATAAATTATATTTTAATATTTTAATATTTAATGTATAATTGAGGATAAATATCAAAATGTTTTGAATTAAATTTATTTTAGATTATCAGATTGCACATTATTTTCCATTTCTGATAAAAAAATTCAATAAATGAAAAAAACAATAAGATTTTTTTAGTTTTATTATTTTATTCTTTAAAATACAATGGTATCTAAATATTTTATTTTTAGCTTTTTTATTATATTATATTTTGTTGAGTCATAAAAATTTGCGTTTTTTAAAGGCTTTTTTAAAATGATTTGACTAGCTCTTTGTTTATTTAAAACTTAAAAAATATTTTAAAAGAAAAATTTATATAAATTTTGAAATTTTGGTCTTAGCGAACCGATACAAATCGCGGACGGTTTTTTGCGGTCAGTCTCGACCGGTCTCTCAAACGGTCTCAAATTTTGGCCGCCAATAAAAACAGCCAACCATAAACGGGCGGCCATAAGTACGGCCACTAATTTTGCGGATAGTAATTTGGAAGATCTCCAAAACGGTCTAAATTTTTGTTCGAAATAAAGATTTTTAAATTTTAGTTATTCAATTAACTATCTATTATTAAAAATTTGAAAAAAATTAAAATCAAAGACAATTTGAATTAATTTAATTTTTAATAATTTTTTATTTAATTATTTAGTTTATTTTTCAATTTTTTTTTCTTAAGTAAATTTGAAACAGCAAATTGAAATATCTTGAACGCTAAAATTTAATTGTTTAGTGCCAAAAATATGGCATATAATTATTACCTGTGTCTATATTATGCAAAAAAAAACAATAATACTGAAATTCGAACAAATTATTTTAATTAATGTTATTTCTTAGAAAAAAGTAACACAAATAACTAATTAGATCAAAAAATTAAAAATATAATCAAAATATATTTATTTAATACTAAAAAATACTCAATTTATTTTTTTTCGTTTTTTGATCCGGCTGGTCTTCCGTGCTTATTTTTCGATAATTTTTCAATAAGTTCAACTCTAATTTTTTTCGCTAATGGCTCGGCTATCTCTTTTGTCTCAGAATCATCGTAAATACTGAAGGGTATTTCATTGATTGCTTGAGTTTCATTTGGCTGTTTTGTCAATGCCTTTGTTGTAATATTAGGACGACCTGGACGTCCTTTTCTTTCAAGAGGAATGTTCATTGCAATTTCTTTGAAGTTACAGAGTTCTTGTGCTCATGATTTTTTTAGTCATTTCTATCATTACTGCATCGTTGCTTTTCAAATAGGGGACAATTTATACATTGATACCATATTACATTTGCTTGCAATGTTTCGGTCGCTCTTTTTATAGTCCAGATGTTTCCTTCAAATTCTCGATCTAGGCATTTTTTTGCATTCTCCTAAGAAAGAAAACTACAGAAAGGAAAATAAGTTTTACCTTTTCCTCTAGTTTCTCTCTTTGAATTAGGTACAAAAACCTGATCTTGAGAAATGTTATTGGGGATTTCTTCGATTATGGACATTTTTTTTTAATTTGAAAATGAATTTAGGGTAGAAGCTTACATTTGAATATATATGGTGAAGAGTAAATTTTTATTATTATTATTTATTAAGTTCAAACCTCATAGGCAAAAAATAAAAAACATAAATTCCAATTCAGTATTGCGAATCTGAAAGAAAAACCTCGCACCAAGGCTTTCCAGATCATATTTGGTTACGCCTAAAAGAACAATGTTAGGACAAATTTACCAAATAATACAAAGAAGGAGAGCTATAAATAAAAAGCATTCTGAGAGGCGTCTTCTTAAAATTAAGAACAAAAGCTTCAGCACAGGCAGCTAAACAGCCCAGGCAAAATCGTTGTTTTCTTAATTCAATTTAAAAAAATATATCTATATATGAAGTAATTCACAGACATAGTACTGTAAACAACGGTGTATGTCATTAATTGTACCATTTGTATCTATTTAATAAACTAAACTAAACTAAACTATTATTGTTGAAAGATTAGAAAACAGTCGCAAAGAAAAATCAATATCTTTCGAAACAATATTTTTTTTGATGAAGATATTTTTATTAGATTTTTATTAATTTTAAAACCAAATTTTCTAAAGTTTATTTGAAAAAAAAATTTTTAAGTTTGATTTTAAGCATATTTTTAAATATTAACTCGATTTGATCTGAAGAGAAAAGAAACACTTGTATTTTTCACTTCATTTATCAAGTAACTTTGATTTTCGATTGAAGAATTCAATTTTAAACGTTGAATTTTTTCTTTTTCCTTAAAAAAAAACATTTAAAAATTAACATTTTAAAATGAAACATACAAATAAAACTTCATGCTTAAGTGCATGTATTGATTTTTTGTATCCACTAAAAATTAAAATCATTGAATAAGCTAAAACACTTAAAAAAATTTTATTAAGTTTTTTTTACTACAATAAGTAAAATCTCACCCTAGTAAAAAGAGTATAAATGTATAAAAGCCCGGCGAAAATATTAGTTTAAAGGCAAATCCAAGAGAATTTATGAATAAAATTAGATAGGATTCAGGTTTTGGAAAATTTTCATTATTAAAAGGACCATATTTTTTAGATGATTCAAATCTAGTAATAATCATTTTTAATTTTTTAAAATGATTTAAATTAAGAGTTTTACTCAAAAATAACAGAAATTATTATCCAAAGTGCAAAACAAAAACTAATTAGGGTCATTATTAGGACGATGGTTTCATTATATAACATTTTGTCCGATTTTTTTGAAGGCCTCAAAAACTTTCTCACTAAAATCTTTTGCAAACTTGAGAAAATTTTGCAAACTAGACTTTTAACTTACCAATCTAAATAAGAACACCAAAAAAGAAAAAATGAAGAATATGATTCCAAAATAAGGTGAAAAATAGAGTCCAATCCAAAACAAAAATTGAGAAATCAATACGTTTATGCTGTAATAAGAACTGTTAAAATAAATTTCTTTTGATGAAAATTTTTTGTTGATTATCAAGCTAAAATATATATTTAGAATAAAAGCATTTTAAGATTTCTATGAATCGATTACAAATAAATCATCATGGCAAAAAAGTCTAAAAGAGATGAAACAAAATTAAAAGCAAATAAAATATATATTTGCTTTCCGATTTCGTCTTCCCAACCCTTTTAATTAAAAATATATAATCTTTAATTTTAAGAGAGAATTTATGGACCTCTGGTCTATTAGATATTAAATAACCAGCAATTAGAACCACTAAACCAAACTGGACTGTGTACATTCTTAAAAGAAAAAAATTTATTTCTTAAAAAAAATGTCTTAAAAATCTTAGAACAAATAAAGTAGTTTAAATTCAGACAACAAATTTTTCAATTCTCAAATTATTTTTAAATAAGTGATAAAATTTCGATTTTGATACTTTTTGTTGTAAAATTTTTAAGACCAAAATGTAACTAGAAAATCAAAAAAAAAAAAAACCTTATTAAATTTATACGTGTTTCGAACCATTTAGGTGAGTTTTCAATTTTCGTTAGGAATTTGCAGATGAAACGTGTAAAATAATTAAAAACGGTCAAAAATGAAGCTAATATAAGTCTTTTTTGGTGAACAAATTCCCCAATTTTCTTTCAATAATTTTTTGTTAATTTAAAAAACTAATTGAAATTAATGAGCTTACATTGAAATATCTAATTAATATAAGATAAGACATTCCATAAAAAAAACCAACTAGCAGAATAAAAAAAGTAAAATTTATAAAAATGACTCGTTTTATTTTAAGTTTTTTTTTTGAACGACCTTTGGCAGTCTAAAAACAATAAAGCTGTTTTAAAATTTTTTTCTCAAATTTTATAATTAACTTGCATTTAAATTATTGACTATTTGTTTTTTTCTTTCTTCGATTAATTTTTTGTTGCTTGAATAGAATGGCCATGAACAAAAAATAGCAGATGAGAAAGCATTTGAATTCTGGATGTGAATAGTGCTAATGTATAAATTACTAATAGACTTAATTACTCTTTAAAAAAATCCAAATCAATGAATTATGAATTATAGAAATATTCATTACGTGTTTCCTATGACTAATATCCACACAAGAAGAAATGTTATTAAACCTAAAAGATAAGCATTTTGCATATTATAATTCAGTTTGTAGCCAAAGTCATCTTTTGAACTAGCAGGAAAGCATCCATATAGAACAATATTCAAAAATTCAATATCCTTAATTAATAAATGCATATATATTTTTAACTTAAATAATTTTCGATATTTACTTTTATTAAAAAGGTATAGTTTAAATCCTCGAATTCAGCTAGACTGTTGATACAATAAGAGTTTTTTTCTATTGAAGAGCCATTGAATATTGAATTGGTGAGTGGATAATTCTCGACCCAATAGATAATGTGAGGTATGCAGACAAAACAGAAAATTATAGGTAAATATGTAATTAATGTCCATGTTAAAAGCCAATCGGAATAAAAAAAATAGAATGCAGCTTCACGGCCAAGATTTCTTTGAACCGAATTAGAAAACTTTCTGAAAAAACTTGCCAAACTACTCTCTAGATTTTTTGGCTTCGATAAAACTATTTCTGAAATCTTAGAAATATGAAAAATAAATTTTTGGTTTAAACTATTTAAATTACTTTATTAAACGAATTTATTTCAAGAAGCTTATTGAGTTTGGCTTTGTTTTGTCGATAAATTTGACGTTTTTCATTTAGATTAATCGCTTGATTTCTTATGAACTCTACTGCTTTGTTATAGCTATCAATTTTTTTGAAATCTTTATCAAATTTTCTAACATTAAATTTTTCATTCATTTTAAAATGAATGTAAATTTTCAAAATTTGTTAAATATTAAAAGAATATTATAAGAAATTTGTTAAATATTATAAAAAAGCATGAAAGAAAATTATTTTTAATTGAAAGTTATAAAAAGGCATATAAAAATTTAACTGATAAATTGTGTTATCAGGTTTTATTAATCATTTTAATTATAGGCTTTTAAAGTTTTTTTTAGACGTTAAGCTCATGAATAGAGCTTTTTTTATTATAATAATAATAGAATAGAAGTTAAATATTTTTTAAAAGCAATGTGTAATAGACCCTTTATTTCTTTTGATTAGTTTAGAACAACGACAATTGAGGGTAGATTTAATAGGGATCATTTAAATAATAAATTGATTTGAGAAGGTAAATTTTGTAAAAAGAACAAATTGTGCCAAAAGCTTATTACTTTCTTGGCTTTCTTCACCTTATTTCCTGGAACTTCTAACTTGTTAACAAGTTTTTGGATGTACTCAACTTCACAACCTTCTTCGCTATCAAAAAATCGTCGCCGGAATTGAAACATTCAACCTTTTTTTTTATTTCTATGCCTATAGTTGCCATGATTAATACAGCATTCTCATCCTTATGAGTCATCCCATAAGCAATCTTGGATTAGTTCCTTTGAGGTATCTAAAAAGAAGAAAAAGTTCGAGGAGGTTGGTCTTGTGAATTGCTAAGCTAATCAACAAATGTGCTAAGAGTTTTTAAAGTGACCTTCTGATTATTATTTTCTAAAGTCGAAAAACTAAAAAAACAGCACTACATTTTCATTAAAGCATTCTCTATTCATGGCTAGCTGAGCTGGTTGAGAGGGGTCCAACCATTGATTTCTGTCACCATAATTTTGAAAGTAGATCAACTTCTCATCAAAAGTAATGATCCGTCTGAAAAACGGCAAACTAGGATGCGATCGGTCATTTAGCCGGTCACAAGATCTTTTTTGATTAAAAAAATAACTCTAGTTAAAAGCATTTTATTTTAAGAAAAAATATTTTTAAAATTTTAATCAAAAATATTTGGCCGCCCGTTTATGGTTCGCCATAATTTTGGGCAGTCTGAAATTGAGACCGCTTCGCAGACCGCATCGAACACTACTCTTCATCTTTAAGATTTATTAAGTAGTTTTCTACAGATTTCATCGTCGATTGTGATTTGAAATGGTCATTTGATAATTGGCGAGTACTAAGCTTGGAATTACTAGCTCTCAACAGCCGGAAGCAGAGCATTCTGATCTAGAATGGCTGGTAAATCTGACCCTTTTTTCCTCTGAAAGCTAGTATCACTACTACTGTTAACCCTTCTTACATGCAGCACATTTTCACCTTCCACTTTACATATTTCATGAGATACTGTTGATGATGATAAGCCTTTTTTCCAATAATGACGTAATAGTACCACAATTTTAATTTAAAGTTTTCATTTTATAAAGATTTTTAGGATTAAATAAACGAAAATTTTAGAAATGTAATTTTAAAAAGCATTCAATTCTGTTTATTTAAACATATAAAATAAATTAGAGTTTTAGAATTACAAAGGATGCTAAAATTATAATTATAATGCATTTTAAAAAAACGTAAAATTTTATGACCTAACTTTTATAATAGCTTTAGCATCATTTTGTTTCAATAAATTATTTAATTGCAGCACTATGTAAAATAGTTAAATAACGTATTTGCCAGTTTTCCTTCTTATTTTTTTGCTACCTTTATTCTTCCCCTTATAGAAAATTCAAAATATTTCAATTTTAGTTAAAAATTTTTAAAAAAATTGATATGAATTTTTATTTTTTTATTTTTTAATTAAAAAGAGCATTGCTTTAAAATTAGTGAAAAAAATTTATGAATTCAAATTTTCTTTTTTAAGTAATTTATTATTTTAACGTATTTTTTATCACAAACAAGATAAAATAAAAAAGAGAAGATATTATTTTATGAAATAAAGAAGACAAAAACCTTTTTTTTTAAAAAATTTATAAGATTTAATTAATTGTTAAAAATTAACGTCTAAATAAAAAAGTTTACTAAAATAACTTAAAAAATAGAAAAACTATTAAACAATTATTTTATTTAATTTAATGCTATTGCGAATAATTAAATTAGTAATCAGCTTAAAACGTGTTTGAATAATAATCAAAACCACATATTTTTAATCTTTCAATTTAATAAATTATAAAAATTTAAATTTCTAAATAAAAGAATGTTTTGTCCCAGGCAAACTTCGTAATTAATTTATTTTACATAATTTAGCAATGTCTAGACTTGATTTTTATTTACTTAACTTTAATTTTAAATTTTAGATATTGGCCTAAAAATCACGCATTTAACAGATTGCTTTCACCTTGAAGATTATATGATAACTAATTTAGCTAAAACACGAGCCGACCTTATGGATGAAAATAAATCAATTTTCCGATAAATTCCATTCAGATTTAGCTCATTATTCGAGACAATATTTAAAAAATCATATGATGATGGGACGTCTAAGAGCAAAGTAGAGCGTTTTTTTCCATAAATTATAATATTCAAACAAATTAAGTTCGCAATTTCTAGGCAGCTATTTGCTTTTAAACATAGAGAGTTGCTTTAATTTAGATTCAAATTATGCCTCTTGGTAATTTATTTGAAATATTTATGTTCATTGCATAGAGAGAAGAGGGGTAAGAGCAAGTAATGTGGTGTCGACTTGAAATATATATAGCAAATCCTCTATACACAATTTGAAGAAACACAACTAGGCAAAATAGAAAAGAGAGAGAAAAAAATTTCATTATAAAAATATACGCATTTTTGTATATTTTTATAAAAACAAAAAAACATAAAAACGAAATTATTTTTTTTCTCCTCTTTTTTTATTTGTTTCCAAGTCTTAAAAAAAACTCTTTTTGCTGATTGCGGCACATCCCAAGCTTCAAAAGAGTAAGAGAGAAAAAATAGTTTTGTGTTGCTTATGTTGACATCTTGTTGCCATAAAAAGTAAAACAACATGGATTCATTGCTTTCCAACGTAAGTCCATTGATTAATCCGAAAAATTATTTTCTTATCTAGTTGTTAATTAGGCACAGCGCTGTGTACGCAAAGCCGACTCGCTTGTCAACTATGGCCTTTTCGACGAAGCGCTTTCCCAGCTGGACAAATCAATTGGTAAGTCATTTTTACCAAGCTTTTCATTTTTATCCTAAACTCATTTCTCTTTTGGTCTAAAGTTCTTTTAAATGAGCTTAAATCGGTCACATCATGTTACGATTCAATTCAAATGATAAATACACAAATTGATTCTGTTGATCGAAATATGCGCTCAGTTGCAATTAAACGATCAGAATCGATTAAAGTAAATATGCTTAATAATTAAATTCAGTACAAATTTGAAATTATTTGTTGATTAAAGCCCCTTGAAAACTGGCCTACATTTTAAAAAGTTTAAGCTTATAAATCTATTTGCTTTTAACCTAGCCCCAATCATAGCTACATTAAGTTTCTTATAAACATCTAAGCTTGTTTAATTTCATTTAGGTTTAAATTATAATTTGATTTATTGTGAATAATAATTCTTCTAAATGTCAACTAGAAATTAAAAAAAAATTAAATTTTCTAATTTTATTCAAAAAAATATTTTTCAGCATCTAATTGTTAATTGAATTAAATAATTGAATATTGATGACCATAAATACTATCTAATGGCCTATAAATCCCAGAGCCAGAGACTGGATTTTAAAAGGGTCTCTTTCAATTATCTTAATAGTCACAAGACCAAGATGGCTAAAAATAAACAATTTAAAAGCAATTATATAAAATATATTTCCATATTATGAAACTCAAAATAATATGGTTTTGTGAAATTTGGTACAAAATAAAAAAATAGAACTAAAATTAATGATTAAAAAGCTTTTAACTTTTATTCTGAGAATTTTTATTTAGTTCTGTAAGTGCAACAAACTGCAACATACTTAGTTGCATCAAAAATCAAAGTCAGCCAAATTTTTCTAAATTTAAAATATGCTAAATTGCTGAGTTTTACCAGATTGTTCATAATAGTGCAACTTTGAATGTTGCACCATGTTGCATTTACAGAACAAGTCAAAGAAAAGTTATAAGAATTATAAACATTTTGTTCTGTTCTATTGTACTAAATTTCACAAAACCAATAATATCAAATTTGCTTTTTTTTTGAAGAAAATTTTAGTAAAAAATTTTCAAAATAATAAAAAAAATTTATTAAAAAATTTTATGATATTTAATTTTAAACATTTATTTTATTTGTATTTAAATTTGCCATTATACACACAATTGTTTATTAAAATCCTAAGGTAAAGTAGTTATACTTTAATATGTAAAACTTAATTTAAAAGTGAACTAAATAAATTTTGAAAAAATTCTAACTTTCATTCTAAAACATTTTTTTTATTTATTTTTATCAATTTAAGAAACAAAATCAAATTAACAATTTGATAAATAAAAAACGATGCGAGTCAAAAAGTGACAATAAAAAAAACGAATCAGTATTAGTTCAAAACTCGAGTAAATATGTAAATATTCCAATATCACAAATTAACAATGCATTCAAAGTAACAAAAAACGACAAATTAATTATAGAAGAATTGTCGACAACAAACGGTGAATACAAAAAAGTAAACGAATTTTTAATAAATGAAATCGAACTACTAAAAAAAGAGAACGATTTTCTTAAAGTCGAATTATTAAAAATTCATCTAAACGAGAGTATAAACGATCCGTCGCCAAACGAGACAGCAAATTCAAGCTCGGTAAGTAATAGCTCAAGTAGTGTTCTAACGACCAACAGTAGTGTTTCTTCTCACGACATTTCAGCTAGATCGATTGACAATTTAAGCCAAAATCCTTCCGCTTTAACCATGACTAGTCAAAATAATTATAAATCTCAAAAATCAAATGACAATCGAATTGATCTGTCGAAATACATAAACAATGAAGAGGACAGTGATGATGATAATGATATGCTTAATGAATTCAGTGATCCAAACGATAGCTATAGCTCATCTAACTTGAGTTTGCCACCGCATGAATTTATTGTTGATTAATGTATTATAAAATGTGTTATATTAATTTCCAATATTTGTCAGATCCGCACTTCTTTACTACAAAAATTATTTAAAAAAAAAACGAATGTGAATTTAGATGTAAATTAATTTTTTCAAAACTTTTGTAAAATAATTTTTATTTTAGTGTAAATAAACTAACCTTTTCACAAAGCAAAACAACATTTATAAACAACAGGCTGCTTTTAGTTATTCTCTTGTTTATAGTAATTAGAAAATGTAAAAAATAAAAATTTATAAAATTAAAAAAAAAACAAAAAACATCAATTTTGTATTTAGCATCAACATTTTTTCGAATTAATTTACAAAAAAAAAAAAGCTTAAAATATAAAAATTTAGTCTCATTTGAAGATAAAAAAAATTTATCATTTCTTTTTTTTAATTTTTACTAAATTTATTTGATTTTGAATAAATGTATATTTACTTTTTTAAATTTCCCAATTAAATTTTATTTAGCAAAAAAAAAATTTTGAATAATTATTAAAAATAGAATACACTCAATCAAACATATGTAAATATAAAAAATTAAAGTTGTCTATCAAATTTAATTAATTTCAATAATTAATTTTTCCATGTACCATCAAAAAGTGTTGGAAAATTTTAAGGCCAGTTCAGAAAATCAATTAAAGTAATCAGTGATGAATCCGAATTTCCTTTTTAAAGATTTTTTAAAATATTTGAATTAATTTTTTTTTAATTAGAAAAAAAATTAATGTTAAATTCATAAAAGATATTTAAATTATTAATTAATTTTGATTCTTTTTTAAAATTTAAAACATATTTGGTTTTGAAATGCAATCAAGTATTCAAAAAGAAATAATATACACGACTAAAAGGGCTTCAAAAACAGTTGAGAATAATGGAACAAATTGTCATGAAAACGGACATAAAGTTCAACTCCACTAAAACTGTAAACATGAAATTAATGACAAAAAAGAATTATTTGGAAAACTAAAATTAAAAGGAACAGCTAATCTCAAAGTAGATGAGATGAAATATCTTAGTTTTAATATATAGATGAACATGATAAAGGCGTCAAACATCAATCAAAGACAAAAAAAATGTCTGTATCAGCACTTGTAAAAATTCGACAGAATTGGAACTAACCCTGACCATTTGTTCCCGTTTATGAAAGGTCAATTTTAAAAAACCTACAAAAGACCCATATTTCTTTATGAAATGGAAGCATGTACATTCAAAAAACAAGTATGAACTAGTTGAAAAGAAAAGATGGAAATTTTTTGAAAACGATGTTTGGACTACTGTCTAGGTGAAGAACAAAATATCTGCAACTTGCTTTAAATGTTAATCCAGTTCAAAACCAAATAAAAAAAATAAAAACTGGACTTTTTCGATAGATGATAAAAATACTACAACTTAGCTAAGACATATTGAAAGTTTAATAAATGAATAAAGCGAATAGAAAAACATTAAAGCTATTAATTAAATATGTAATGTAATGGATCAAATAACAATAACCTAACAGTAATACAAATAATTCAATGCAGAAAGATGAATTTAATAGATAAACTTTTCTATAGGCTCAGAATAGATGAACCTAAAAAGATTGTCTAATTAGACAATCTTTTTTTTTTATTTTTAATATCACATTAAATACAAACTACTTAAATTGTATATGACTAAATTTTTAAAAATTAAATTATACTCAATTTCATATATGCATATATGCTTTTTGTAATTTTGGTGTTTTTAAGTCTAATTTCGCTTTATTTAACAGTGTATCTATTAAATAAATGACTCGTAAACGGTCTTTTGTCAAATAAATAAAAATAAATAGATTATGCTTGCTGGTTGAAAAAGATTGTGTTTTTAATTTTTTTACAGTGCTAATTTGACACTAGGGTTTTTACCGTTTTTTACGTAAAACTACGAAAATTTACGTAATTTTAAGAATTTTACAATAATTTTCGAAAAAACTAATAAATACAATAAAGCCAAAAAAAAAACAATTTTCAAGCAATTTTTTAGAATTTTCGGAAATTCAAAAAAAAAATTTTTTTTAACGTAAATTTACGAAAATACGAATTAAAGTCAAAGAAAAAATACAGTAAAAATTTACAGCTAAACTAGGTAAACTGATCTTGATAAATCAGTTTATTTTAAATGACAGTTCAAATCATTAATTTTTTCCATTTAAAATAAACTGATTTATTAAAATAAAAATTTTACTATATTTTTTTTCACTTTTTACAAAATTTTATAATCAAAAATTGTTATTTTACATAAATTAACGTAAAAAAATTTTTTTTGTTGAATTTTCCAAAAATTTTAAAAAATTCCTTGAAAATTTGTTTATTTGTCCCTTTGTTAAATTCGTAAAATTACGTAAATTTTGGTAGTTTTACGTGAAAAACAGTAAAAACCTTAGTGTCAAATGAGCACTGTATATAAAAAAATAAAGCAAAACTAAATAAAAAAAAATTTAAATACCTAGATGATTAATCTCTAGTTAATTTTAAGCTAATTTTTGATTTTATTAAATCAAATTCATCCTTATTTTAAAAATTTTTTTCAAAATCAAAATTAAATTGTATAGTATGAATTTTGACAAAGAAATAATAAAAAAATTTATTTTTATGTATTAATTTCCATATTAGTAAATATTTTATCTGAATAGAAAAATCTTAATTTTTTTCTAGGAATAGCTCAATCAAAAATAAAATTATTAATTTTGATTTTCCAAATTGATCTCATTAGCTCTATTTGGTTACAAATACTATCTTTAATCTAATGAAAATGAATTCAGGTCTTAAAATTTAAAATCTAAATTTATAAGTATTTTATTAAAAGTAGAATAAAATGAGAGAGTAAACAAAGTTTGTAAACCAAGTTAAAAAAATTGAACATTATTATTTTTAAAAGAAATAAAATTTTTTAAAATAGCTTTTAAAAACTAAGCATCTTGTTTTAAATTTACAATTAATTAATTCTAAGAATTTAATTTAATTTGTCTGTAAAAAAAAATTTGAAATTTTTATTAATAGTCAGCGGCTGGGATTTCTAGTGTTAATCGAAATATTTTAATTTTTTATTTTTTAGTAAACTCAATTATTTAGTTCTATTTTAAAATGGATTTGAAAAAAAAAAATTATTTTTTTATCTAGAAAAGTTTTCATATTCAGTTTAAAATTTTATCATTAAAATTAATAAATAAATAAATTAATTAAAAAATACTCATTTATTTAAAAAATATTTTTTTTGTTTATCAAAGCATTGACTAAAAAACGGAAAAAATATTTTGAATCATAGATATTTGAAAATCTGAGTTTGAACTATTTGATTTTTGAATAATTTAAATTTGATAAGCTACCATTGACTAATATAATCGATGTTCTAGAAAGAGGAAAATATTTAAGACAAAATTAATTTTTGTTTAGAAATTTTACATTAAATCGCTTTCGCTGTTTTGCTGAATAAACTGAATTATCGATTCGAAATGATGCTGATGAATTTCTGATTAATAATAAAATAAGAAAATATTTTGCCAAAATTTTGTGTTTATTATAAATTTACCCATGAATATCATTTGTTGACACAAATTTCCACGGTGTTTGACATTTTAAGCCTAAATAAAATTCCTCTAAATTTATTCATGATCAATAAGTGAAAAATTACATGTAAATTCGTGAACAGTTGGCTTTGCCTGCATGCTTGGTTCTCTCTCTAAATGCATGTCATCTTTAGGTAGCTCGAAAGTGGTATAGTGTGACTGAAATGGTGGAACGTGATGCTAAAAATATTTTGTTATTTTTAACAAAATTATTAAAACTGAAACAACTTTTTTTTGAATATTCAAGGCATTGCGTCTATCCATGACCAACTGTTTTCTCAATGCTTCGAAATGTATAGCCTCACTACCCATGTTTAAGCAAACAAGTCTAAATTTATTTAAACTTTTTTTTTTATTTTCTAAAATAAAATTTTCTGTAGTTTAAATATTTGATTTTGATCAAATTAAATCGAAATTTTTCATATTTGTACTTAAGATTTTAATTCATTTAGATTATATTTAAACATTTACATGGAGCTTTTTTTTTGTTCGATTAATTAATAAAAAACATAAACTTAGTTAATCTTTTTTTAATACAAGCTAACTGATGATATTATGTAACCATGGTTGCAATATGTTTCGAAAAGCTTTTTTATTTCTTAGACTTTAAAACCTTAAAGCTAAATCCCCATGCATTTGGAGAATCTTCGACAAAACGCCAACTTAAAAAAGCATAATTGAAACTTGAAAAAAAAAAGTAAAATAAAAAACAAACAAAAACTGAAATCAAAAATAAAAATAAAAACTAAAAATATAAAAGATAAATTAAATTTTAAAAAAAAAAATCTAACTAAATCTAAATAAAATTAAAATTCAAAACTCGTTCAATTTTTACTGAAGAAGGCTTTCTAAATTTTGAAATACTTCACAAATAGAAACTTATTTAAACCATTTAAGCGCTATTTTTAATTAATTGAAATAGAATTTCTGATTATAAATTGGTTTTGACAATTAACTGTCAACTAACAATTTCGAACATTTGTTTCAAACTTTTTCAATGCTTTAAATGTTATGGTAATGCAGCCTTAGTAATAAGAGTTTTTTTTCCAAAATTAAACAAATAAATATTCACAGTAATTTACCTAAACAAATAGAACTGTTGATATCTGTTTACATTTAAATAGTAAAATATTATTATATATTATTGGAAACTTTATTTAGTCAAAATTAATTTTAAATTAAAATTTTTTAAAGATTCTTATTGTTTTGCAAGATTTCTCTTATTGAAATAAAATAATTTCATTAAAAAGATCAATCTAAAAAATAATTTGATTTAAATCTAAATTTTGCTATTTAAAGAAAAAAAAGTAGTTTTTCATTAATATTTATTTCCTCGTTCTGTTTTGACTTTTTCTTTTTAAAATGCTTTTGAAAAAATTAAAATTGATTTTTAAGACTCTTACCGAGATATTTATACAAATTGAGTATTTTTTTTCATTTTTAAATGTATAGAAAGGTTTTCGTGTTTATAAAAGCTTTTAGATTAAAATCTAAACGCAAATTTTTATCGACAATAAGGCTCTAAAAATTTCTTTATTTTATTATTTTGTTTTGAAATGGTTTAAAAATCAAATGAACTTTAAAAATAAATTCTTAAGATATTGCTTGTGATTTACCTTTCTTTTGAAACCTTTATGAAAAACTTGTAAAATCGTAAACAATTATTAAAAATTATAAATTAGCTTTTTCAAAATAATTTTATTAAATATTTAGTTTTAGAGTTATCTGACAGTTTTGTGAAAGTTTTTTTTCTATTAATCAAATAAATCAAATATCAACGACAATATGCTGAGACAAATTTCCTTTTTAAATATAGCCAGAATAAACACTATTTAAGTATTTATTTTTAAAGCAAAAAAACTAAAGATAAAAATTTATTCATGAAAAAATTACAAAAAAAATTGAATTACACGTTCGAATGATAAGTTAAATTCATAAAATAATTTTTTTCAAAATTTTGAAAATTCTAAAAAAGACCAATTATTTATATTATTTTTTATTTAAACCTTGTAAATATAGTTACCAATAAATATATTTTTATAGTCGCACTTTGAAAACTTAAAATCAATATAATATTTTAAGTCCTTTTTATCGGCCATAGTAATATTAAGATGCTTATCCAGCATTTAAAATAAGCATCAAAAAAAAAATTTGAAAAATAAATTTTTCTTTCTTAACTAACAATTTTTTACTAAATAATTTTTTTTGGTTGACAATTTTTTTTTAAAATTATCCTTTTAAGATACCTTTGCAATGTTCATTGAGCTATTTTTTAAATTTAAAAAGAAGAAGATTCTAGCTAAATTTCTCAATAAAAAATTTTATTTTAGATAATTTTATAATTTTCTAAAACATTGTTGAGAAGAAATGACGGCGGTTATAATAACCGATGTTTTTCTTTTGGTACATTCAGTTACCTTTATTAATAATGGTAAAATATATAAATTTAAATTTTTCAGATAAAATGTCACTATATAGATTATTAATTTTTTTCATTTAGTTAGGAATCAAAAAATCTAAGCAATTTCAAAAAACTGACCTAAACGAAAAATGGGATTAATATATATCTATTTAAAAAAATAATAAAAACTAAATAATCTTAGTCTCAGTTTGTCGGTTTGTATTCAGATTATTATTACAAAGATATTTTTAAAATTAACCTTTATCATGATACTTTAAATTATTTAAAACAGTAGTTTTAATTTTTTTAAATTTTATTTTTTCTTTTTAAGTTAAATAGTTTTCATTTATGTAATTTCCATTGATTCGTCCACATTATTGTTTTGATCATTTTTGGTTTTAAAACTATCTTTAGTTAATTTTGAAACTTCAGAATCCATTTGGTCTAGTTGAGCTTGCTCATCTTCATCTGTTTCATAGGCATCGTCATCATTTTCGTTCAAATTCTCTTTGTCTCCATCGGCTTCATCCTCCGAAGCCACATTTACCAAATTTTCTAGTAATTCTTTGACATGTGCTTTTAATCCATCGTCCAAATAACGCTGCTCAAATTTTATTTTTGAAATCATCTTAAAAAATAATTATTCACAATAAAAAATAAACTTTAATTCTTTTAATTTTCCAACTTTTTCGGCCTTTTTAAGATAAAATTTGGCATTTGAATAATAATCCTCGCCTTTGCAATAGTTCACCCATCCAAGCATGTACCAAATATAGACAACTTCGTCATCTTCTTCGACCAATTGCTCCAGAACAGTCACTGCTTTGTCATATTCTTCGACTTCTGTTAGTATTCTAGCTGTATTAATTCGAGAATCATAGCTTAAAGTAATAGCTTGACTTGGATCAACCATCGGACCACTTTCACAGGCTTCCAGGTATTTAGGCAACCAATTCTCAACACTGTCGAGAATGAATTTTTTTGCTTGCTCCATATCTTCTTTACTAAGCCAATAACTGGCCAGTAACTGCAGAGTTTCGGGATTTGTCGAGTCATACTCAATAGATTTGTCTAAATAGGATTTACATAAGTTTTCTGCATCTTCTTGCATACACAAATCTGTCAAATACAATTCGGCTATGGAGCAGAAGGCTGTAGATATGTCAAGTTTAGTCACACAATTGGAGTCATCTTCTTGATCTTGTTTGGACGTTGAAGGCTTGTTTTTTTCCCCAGATTGCTTATTGAATTCAACTAGCATGAGCTCCACTCCTTTTTTATAAAAATTAACTGCTTCGATTCCAGATGAAAGCTGGGCCAAACACATATATTTACTGAAGCCATCATCAGGACTTAAATTGACTAATTTTTCATAAAGATTTTTAGCACTTTCAACATTTCCCATCTCCATTTGAATCGATGCCATCGTGTCTAAAGCATGCAAGCTTTTTTGATCTATATCCAATGCTTTTTTGGCATATTGAAATGCTTTTTCGAGTTCATACTGATCCAAAAAATCTTCTGCCTGATAAAATTTTTATAAAATTAATGGAAATTTATTTGAAAGATTTACATAGTCCAGTAGTTCTTCAACCGATAGCTTTGACTTTGAGCTTTTCTTTTTTTGAGCTTTAAATTAAAAAAATAATTTGAATTCTAGATCCAGTATGGTTACTTTTTATGGTAGTTGATCTTTTGAGTTTTCCCATTTTTTTATTTTTAAATTAAATTAATAGTTAAAGTAAATTGAATCGAGCATGGATTTTTAATTTGAAATTATGATTTTATCTTTAAATGAATTATAGGTTAATGAAGGTTTGCAATTTTGGAACAAAATATTTCAAAATTATATTAAAATTTTCTCAAAAAAATTGTTGCTAAAATTTTATTAAAAAAGTAAATTTTTTTGATTTTTCAAATTTTTTTTTTTCAATTTCAAGGCTAATCAACAGGCTAAAACTATTGTCTAATAGACTGATTAACACTTCATTTAATTAAATCGTAAAAAAAATTTTTCACTAATTAGAAAAATTAAACATTGAAAAAATGAAATTTATATTATTGTAAGTATTGTAGAAAGCCTGAATTTAGTGAATTTCAACAATGTTGATCAATGCTTTAAAGCTATTTATCAATCTTGAGTTAAGAAATCCAAATGTTTTTTCTTAATTTCTAGATTGGAAAAGCTTAATGGATAAAAATTAAATTTCATGCTCAATCAACTGGCTAGTGCCTATGTCTTTAATGATCGATTAACACTTCATTTATTTAATATTATAAAAAATAATTGTGATAAATTAAAAAAAATAGCATAAAAAAATATTTAAAAAAGTTAAACACTCAAACATTTAATTTAAATTTTTTGAATTTTTTTTCAAAATCTGTAAAGATCAAATTCATATTATTGAATATAAAAGGCTTGAATGTTGAAAGCTTCAACATTGATCTCTTGATTACAAAGCTATTCAACAGGCTTGTGTAAAAATATTCAAAAGTTTTTTCACCATTGGTCGTTTTTGACATAGGTTCACGATTTTCGCTTTTCTATGTATTTTAAATTTATTGGGTCATTTTTCTTCAATTTCGATCTTAAATTTTCAGGTGAATTATGAAAATATAATGTTTTATATTTTATAGGCAAAAGATAATATCCTATCAAGAGCTCTATAATACTTCAGCTATTTAGCTGCGTAATCGTTAGATATTAAGCTTGGAATAATAGCACCTTTCAAAAACATCCTCCTTAAAGTTATACATTTTTTTGTAAACATTTTTCATCACTGAGGCATTGAATAGAGGATTCAGGGCTGTGGTAGTATTCTTAAATTTTGCGAGGGTATTTGATTACGTCTCGCATAAGTTACTTATAAAGAGTCTGGATTTACGGGTAAGCTTTTGAGGTGGCTAGATACAAGATAGGAAACAGAGAGTAATGATAGGTCAGTATGAATCTGATTGACTTGATGTGCTTAGTGGGGTTCCACAAGGTTCAGTTCTTGGTTCTTTATTTTTTTTGATCTTCATAAATGATTTACCAGAGATTTGTAAGCTTTTGTAAGCTGTTTGCGGATGACAGCAAATTGATTAGTGTCATTAGAAATACTAGTGATCAAATGTGAATTCAAGATGACATTGATAAGATGGTTGAGTGGCCGAAGCGCTATAGGATGGAGTTCAAAGATTGCCAGGCAAGAAGTCTCAATGTTAAACGCCTATGATATCAGAGATGGATTACCTCAGACTACTACTAAGCGTGATCTTGGTGTAATGGCGAATAACAAACTCAAATGGAATGATCAAATTGATAGCTGTGCTATAAAAGCCAATAACATGCTTGGTATTCTCAAGAAAACATTTGTGTATTGGGATGCTCAATCATTTTTGCAACTTTACAAAACAAATGTTAGACCCCATTTAGAATACTTGGTGCCTGCTTGGAATCCTTATTTAAAAAAAGGATATATTTCGACTAGAACAAGTACAAAGACGAGCAACGTAACTTTATAACCAAGTCAGATAAAGATTTGTTTTCAAAAATAAGTTCTTTTTAATAAAAAAATTCATTAAAAATCCCTCAAAAAGGTTTCGTAATAAACTGAATTTTCATTAAAACCTTGTTCATATATCTATAGAAATTAACTGTGAAAGAGCTTTTGAAATTATATTAAAACGATTTTCTTCAGATAAGTAAAGTAAAAAAAAAATTCTGACACAGAGGCTACTGCATCGAGTTGATCATCTACACTACATGTTTAAACCCCTTTCATCAAAAAATGGGGGACCGGTTTTCGACTGGGAAAAATTTTGCAGTGTAGATGAAGATTGAACTATAATTAAAAAAATTAATTAATTTTTGTAGTTTATCTTTATTTTTTGGTGATAATTATATTGTTTTTGACATTTTATAATACATCTTAATTTTAATTTGTTTAAAAAAATTTTTTTTTGATTCCATTGAAAAATAACAAACATTAAATAAAATTGGTGCTTTATTCAGTAATTTAATCCAGAGTTGTTCAAAAGTCATAAAGTCAAAGTCATTTGGCTTGACTTGAAATTTTTTGGAAGTCAAATCACTGACTTGACTTTTAAAAGACTTTAAATGACTTTTTTTTGAGTTTTCAACAAGATAAAACTTTAATAAAGAGAAAAAAAATTCTTTAAATTAATCGAATAATTTAATCGTATTAATTTTGACATTTAATTTTTAAATTAAAATTTCAACTTAAATAAAAATGTAATTAATACTGACTTTTTTTCGAAAAAATAAAAATTAAAGTCAAGTCAAAAGACTTGACTTTGAAAAGACTGTAAAATGACTTTATTTTTGACTTTTGCACAAGTCTTATTTAATCATTAACATGCCGATTTTTATCAAGGGCACAACCCTTCTTCTACTTTTGACTTATTTTAAAGTCAATATTTTTCTACGTTCTTTAAATTTAAAATCAATTTTGTCTGATATTTATATTTGTTTCTTGATATTTATTTTCATCTTCTAAAAAGTTTGGAACGGTTTTTGAAAAGGCTTAATTAAAAATAACTAAAATTAATGAGTTTTAAGAAAATGCTTTTTGAAAAAATTTGTATTAATAATTTTAAAAAGCATTTTTTTAATTTAACCTCAAGTGATATAAGTGACAGTGATTTCGTCTTTCCTGAAAAATGTTTATCTCTTTAAAAATTTTTCACAAAATATTCAAACTTTAGTCTAGAATAATATGAAATAGTTTTGAAAAAAGAATGGTTTTTACTCAATTTAAAATAAACAAAATAATTTTAAATTTTTGTAATTTTTATTGAAGTTTAAAATAAAAATTTCTAAATTTAATTTTAATTTTAGTTTTAAAGTTTTAAAATTTACAATCAAATAATTTTTTTCTATAACTTTTGATAAATTAGAAAAATTTTTTTTCTTTTAAAAAATTTGATTCCAATAAAAAATTTACAAAATTTACGAACAATAATTATTAAATTTTTTTAAACCATACATTTTTTTTAAACAGACATAAAAATTTAAACAGTTTTAATTTTTGCAAAAAAAAAAAAATAAATTTTAGAATAAATAATAAAAAAATTTTCAATTTAAACAATTTTTTTCAATTTTAAAATTTTGCAATGTCGAGCATCAAAGAAATTTATTCAGAAGCAAAAAAAGCGCTTAACGCTTCGGCAACTGATCGTGTAGTTGGCCGCGAAAAAGAAAACGATGAAATATACGAACATTTGGTCAGTTGTTTTGAGAATAAAATTGGTTTAAGCATGTATATCAATGGACAACCTGGAACTGGAAAAACTTTTTCTGTAAATACCATGTTAGATAGTCTAAATGTAACAAAAAAAATCAAAATATTTTAAGCCTTCTTAATTTTTCTGATTTTAGGACGAGTTTAAATTCAAAAAAATTGTTCTCAATTGTATGTCTATTAAAAGTATTCAAAATTTGTACAAAACTGTTCTATCTGAAATGATTTTAAACAATATTGATTCAAATTTGTCTTTACCAAGAAGATGTACAAAAGAAAGCTTGCAAAAATTGCTTGAATCAACCATTACCACAATAAAACAACACTTGATTCTTGTATTAGATGAAATCGATCAAATTGAAACAACAATTAAGACTAGTTCTGATATCTATAGACTATTTGAAATGCCCTATTTGCCAAATTCAAAATTGATTTTGATCGGAATTGCCAATTCCTTAGACTTCACTGACCGCCTTTTGCCTAGATTAGAGCTAAAACCTGAAAACAAACCAAAAGTCATAAAATTTTTGCCCTATTCCAAAGAAGATATCATCAGCATAGTAAAAGATAGACTAGCCAGGGTACAGCAGATGTATGACAATTGTGTAATTATTGATGATAGAGCTATAATGCTATGTGCGTCTAAAGTAGCCTCAACCAACGGAGATATTCGAAAAGTTCTTGACATTTGCCGCAGAGCAATTGAGTTCAACGAACAAGAAGCAAAATTTAACAACATAGATACTATAAAAACAGTCAATATAGCTCAGATGATGAAGATATTTAATCAAGTCAACCCGATTACCAATTCAAATTTGGATCGAAATACAATGCCTCTTATGCAAAAAATTCTTTTGTGCACAGTTCTACTTTGTAATATTGAGATGAAAATCAAAGAAATAAGTTTATCTAAAGTATTTTTAGTTAAGTGATTAGTTTTTTTCTAATTTATTTAATTAGCTGTTTGAAAAATTCTCTAAAATATGTAAATCCTATTCTACAAATGTTGATAGTGAATCAGAATTTGTGAATTTATGCACCTTAATTCAAGATAATGGTCTAATTGAAATTAAGAAAAACAAAGATGTTAGAAACTTTAAAGTAATTTTTCTTAATAGAACTTAATTTGTTTGAAAACCAAGATTATTTAAGATTAGTTTGAAAATTGATGAACAAGAACTTAAAGAAAAATTGCAAGATGAGACTTTCATGGCTGATATATTAACAAATAAGGCTTACAAATAATAAACATAACTAAAATTTTTAAACTCTAGAAATTTTTTTTATTTTTTCAATAAAATAATTGTAAATTTTTTTTCCTTAAGATTTAGTTTTTTAAAAAAAAAACAAGTTTATTTTACTTGTAAAAATTATCTTCAAAATAACAATAAAAAGATTTCTAAAATTTAAAAATAAATTATTAAATTTAGAATTAAATAGAACTTTAGAATCTATTTTAATTCTTTAAGAATTTTAGCAAATTTTAATTTTAAAATTCTAATGAATTTTTATTAAAGTTAAAAATTTATTTTCTAAGTGTAAGATTGTGCATTACAAGACGTTTTGTTTTGTTATTTCGTTTCAAATCTAACAATGCAACATTTTCTTAAAAAAATGTTACATTACATTCTTGTATAAATGAAATATCCTTTATGTAGAACTATCGATGTCTTTAACACTCAAAGCCGGATGGGTTTTTTCAACCATTTTTTTTTCATTATTTATTCCAAGAAAAAAAGCATTTTTAGTAACAAAAATTAATTTATTTTAATGTTTTTATACGAAAAAAAAAAGAAAATTTTCAGTCTATTTAAAAAAATATTTCCAAAAAAATTAACAAAGTAATACGATTACCAACTAATATAAAAAATATGTTTTGTCCTTGCTGATATTCATATTCAGTTTAAAAAATATCATCATCAGACAAACAAAAATCCATTACCGGTTAGTCTCATGAATATTTAATAATTTTTAATATCTCATTTCAATAATAGAAAAAAAAAGTTTAACAATAAATATACTTAATTTCAAGCTAATTTAATCGAGTAAAGAAAAAATTAGAGTAATCAAATCGAGAAAAAAAAGTAATTATTTAAAAATAACTCTTATTTTTATTAATATTTTTAGATAAATTTTTAATTATAAAATGAAAATTTTCAAAAATTAACTTTATTTTTTATCAAAATATCTTCAAAATTACTAAAAACATCTCACTGATATTCTGAACTCTAAATGTTAAAAAAATTGTATTTTTTTTTTACAATTTTTTTTTTATTTTTACATTTAAAAAGTTATGAATTTACGTAAAATTTCTTTATTTTTTATCTTAAAGAATTTTATTAGTTAAATAGAGAAATTAAAAAAAAATAAAAACAATTAATCAAATACTCTATTTTTTTTGGCGATTTTAAATTAAAAACAATTATCGTTGCACCACTGTAAACTGTAATTTTGCTGTAATTTATAATGAATAACCGATAGAGTAATCAAAGTACATAATTTTTGCTATCAAAATCTAAATATTAATAAATTTATGAATTTTTTTTTCTGATTTTTATTATTATATTTTTAGGACTTGAGATTGTTTATTTTACAACTACGTGCACTTAAGAACAATTTGGTTCAGCTTTGATTTTTTTTCGTAAAGAGATGGTTCTAGTACAGAGTAACTAACCCTTTTAGTTCCGTGTTTATCAGTTATGACAATAAAAACAAAAGGGAATAGTTAAATATGAATTTTTCAAAAGGTGGATTTGGATGATTCACAAGAAAAATTTCAGACAATTTTTAGTCAACTTCATGCATTTGTATTAAAAGCTCTTGTAAAAAACTTTTTTCTTTTATTTTTACCATAAATAAGCAAATAAATAATTTCTTTTAGTTGTTTTTGCTGCTATAAAATATAAAAAAATTGTTTCAATAATCAAATAAAATCTTTATCTTTCCTAATATTAGTAATTTAATTTTTAATTATTGACGTTAATTAATTTAAAATAAAGAAAAGTAGTCATTAGCAAACCTTAAAATTAGAATTATAAATCAATCTTAAAACAGAAAGTTAAATATTTAATCAATCAAAAAAAAAATTGTTTACAAATTAAACACAATACTTGATCATAAAAACTCTAACTTATTAATTATCTTATCGAGCACTATAAATTTAAACAATTTTTTTGTAGCCCTGTTCTTGAATTTATCTGACTAAACAATCGAAAATCTTGATGTTTTAAAAATGATAAAAATATATTAAATTTCATTAGATAACTTCTTGCCAAATTCATGTATAAACGGTAATTATTTCCGTATTTAATTGAGTAAATATTTTACTAAACTAATTTTGAATTAATGCACAAAATCAACTCTTAACTAAGTTTTGTTTCAGAGCAAAAATTAAAGCAATTTTATTTTTGATCATGTCTAATTCGAAATACAATGACTTGGGTGATGCATACACATCAGTAGAAAAAAAAGTCGACAATCTATCTAATTCCGAAAGTTCTTCAAATGATGGAAATACATCACCAGTTCAGAGTCAACAGCCAACCCGAGTATTAAAAAATTCATTAAGCGCCGTATCAGCGATTAATATGCGCACTAATCCTTCTAGCTCAATTGTGTCAATGAAAAAGACGCGTTCTATCAGTCGAAAGGAACAATTTGAATTCTATCTTGACAAATGTATGCGAGGACTGTCTCATAGCATAAATATTATTAAAGCTCTAATCATGCGTTTGGTTTTTTCACTACATTCATTAGTGGCGATAATCTATGTTTATTTGGTGAAACAAGATGAGTGGTATTTTTTGAATTTTTGTGGAGTTGTTTTTCTTTTGATTGAGCTATTTATTACAATAATTCGCCGCAAAGGAAAAGAGCCAAGATGGTAATTTTCATATTTAATTATTTAACTTTCATGATCCGTTTGATTTTAAAATTCTGAATGAACCAATTTTTTTTATTGAACTAACTTTTGGCTTTATTCATTAGAAATTTTTAGTTAAAAGTAAAAAAAATCAAATTTTTTTCTTCAAAAATTGACAATACACATTTTTATAAAAAAGTATTAAGGAACTTATTGTTCAAATGTTACAATGCTGGTCTAGTCGACTCAATAAAATATGTATTTCATCAAATAAGCGTCTCAATTGAGAATAATTTAAACTCTTTCTTTCTTTTTGACTATTTAAATATTTTATTAAAACCACAAACTGGCACCTAGGTATACATTACCAGTAAAAATGTGTAAATATGAACATTTAAATTAATTTAATCAATGTACTTATTTTTATACTCTTTTTTTTTTTTTTAATGCCTGTGAGGCTGAAATAATTTAAATAAATAAAAAAATAAAGAATTTGTATGATAATAAATTAGATTTATCATTAAATTAAAAAATTTGCTTTTTAAAAGTATATTTTGTTTATGAGAATAAAATTTTGTTGTGAAGATCAATCGAGTGATTTATAAAACAAGAGCTAATCACTAGATGTTTTTGTCTTTTTATTTTTTTAACATTTAGGCCGACCTCATCTTTTTGCAACGCTTGCATTGTCTAAGTTTACTTGGCTTGTTTCTTCCTGTGTTGATTGACCGTTTGGTTAGTGAAATTTATTTTCATACCATATTCTTGATTTTAATGCTGAAAGAAGAAAATGGCATATCGAAACAGTTGACCCTATGGCTAAACAAACAAATAAAATTTTTATTAAAAATTTATTCAAGAGAATTAGAAATTGGGTCCACCGGGAGTCGGTTTTTGCAGATTTTGATCAAATACGTTTCTGATACAATTAGTCAGAAGCTTAAAAAATAATATTCATTCAGTTTCCGCTCATTTCGACCATATTTCACGCAAATAATGCAGACAACTCCCCTTTTTTTCATAAGATTGTCTAAAAACGGATATAAGTCGGCAAATAACACCTAAAGAGCCAAAACAAAACCCTAATTCTAGGTCTTTTTTAATCTTTTAATTAAGCTTTTTTTCGCGTAAAAAATTTAATTTATCACACAACTAGAAGAACAATGGCAAAAATAAAAGAGTTGGAAGGGTTCAAACTTCTTTCTCATCCAGCATAAACCCAAGATCTTTCTCTTTCTGATTATCATCTTTTTGGCTCAATGACTCATATTGTACTAACTAAGACCAAATTGAAGAAGGATGTTGTTAGTATTTTGGCTTCTAAACAAGCGAATGATACAAGAGAGGAATCGAACAACTCATTGATAGATGACTAAAGACAATATAGCATAAAGCTTTCTATTTAGAAGATTAGCTGGATTTTTTTTCTATTGATTATCTAAAAAAAGTTAAAAAAAAAGGGCAAAATATTTTGACCCACCCTAATAGGTTAGAACTAAATCATTGGGAATTTATTAGAGATTAAAAACTACGCATAATGTGTTAATTGTTTTTTAAATTTTTGTTCTGAAGAGAAAATTTCTTTTTTTATCTGCATGAAGTATTTTGATTATTGATTACAATTTTAATTTATTTTTATATTATCTAAATCAACAATATTTTATATTTATTAAGGGACAATTTAAAAATTTTGTTTTTTTTTCAATTATTTATCATTATTTTTAAATTTTTGACATTCAAAAACATGATATATTTCTTTGTTTCCTTATGAGAAATCAAGATTTAATGAACACAATTTTCAAATACTTAAATATCGAACTTAATTTGAAAATATTTTTTTAATATTTAATCTAATTACAAAAAAAGGTTTTTTCCATGTTTTTTTATTTACATTTGCACCATGATTCCTCCAATATGGTTTGTTGAACTCACCAGAATTGAACAAGCTATTGCCAAAAGAAGACAAAATTACACAGACTTAGATCCATTAGAAACACTTTTTGGTCTATCAGAACATTTGGGAATAAATGATCAATCAATTTTATCCAACGCGGTAAAACAAGATAGAATTCTAAAATTATCTATTAAGTTTTTTTAACACTTTAGAAAAACCTACAACAATTGGACATAGGCACTATTGCTGTCACAATGGAAATATCACTTTTAATGCTAGTTATACTAGGGCGATGGTTTTTGCCAAAGGGCAACATTAGCCGAAGTACCTTGTCTCAATTATTGCTTGTCTACATGAGCTTAGCATCCGATATTGTCGATTTGCTTAGCTTGTTGAATGAGACTCAAGTGCAAGAGTCATCCACTATGCCTTATTTCACATTGGCAATTTTTTCATGGAGTCTTTTTCAGTTCAGTCTTAATTTAGTGGTTACTAGAGGCCGAAGTTTTCAGAGTGTTTCAATGGAAGATGAAGAACATGAGAACGAAAATGAAAATTTTGAAGAAGAAAATGCTTCTAAATCATTTTTGGAAAAGTTGCATACTTATGCAATCAAAGGTAAAGAGCCGACAAAACCAAATTATGGATCTAAAAAATGTTCGAATAGAAAGTGCTTTAGGCTAGATATGCTGGATACTGAAATGTGGAGTATTCTAATCACTTTGATTTTTCAAGACGGACCTTTTTTTGCTCTAAGAATCACAGCCGTATTCAAGTATGATGTAAGAACTTTTGTTACCATGTTTTTTACATGCAAAAATGCTATTATTCTTTTTCTGCAAATTTATCGACTGTCAGCTATTTGTACCGAGGCTAAAACTGGCGACAGTGACGCAATGGCTTCGAATAAAGCAGATGCCATTTCGTCACTGAGTTCAGCAGCAAGTTCTTTAGACAAATTTGTAGTGTTGTCATATGCACAAAATGTTTTGATAAAAAAATCAAATGACAAAACTAGGAGTAGTCAGCAAATTATGGAAGAAATGGAAAAACGACTTTTGTCAATGAGTCCAATAATTCTAAGATCAACTTTGAGCAAGTTGTATTCATATGCCGTCGTGCTTACCCCAAATTATAATTTAACTGTTTCCTGCTGTGAATGTGACTGTCATTTAAAAGATTACTCAAATATTCCCTGAAAATATATTTTTTTTTAATTCAACTTTTAATTTTTCGTTCAATTTTTTTCTAATTTTTTATTTTTAAATAAATTTCTAAATCAATTTTATTTAATTGAAAATTAACTAAATTCAGCAATTGCTTTAAATGTATCGGATAGCACATCAGCTTATCCCTTTTTATTCTGGATTGTTGAAATCACTGAATTATTATCTTATTAATTAAGAATTCATAGCATATCATGTATAAAAATAAAATCATTAAGTTATATTAGTGGTATAATCAGGAATTTTAGTTATAGAAAATAAACAGGCCATTTTTAAGACATAAAAATTTAAATAAAACTTTAATTAAATATAAATAATTTTAATACAACACGTTTAACATGTTATGTAAATTAAAAAATATATTATTTTTAATAAATATTTTTCTCAAGGCACTGATAAGATCAGTGCTTTTACAAAATTAAAATGATTTATTTCATAAAAGGCCCAGAATTGGCTAAATTACGTTATTTTACGTAATTTTACATAAATTTTAGTAAGCTCACGCAATCTTACGTGAATATTAGAAGGTAAAGAATTTTAATTTTACGAAAAATTTCCTTAGTTTACATTCAAATACGTTACTCTAAGTGAAATCACTCAAAACTGCTTACGGCCAAAAAAATGAGGTTTTTGGCAAAAAAAATTAATTTTTTCTCCAAAATTAAAAATTATGTTTAATTTTAAAATTTGTTTTCCTGAATTAAAATTAATCTTTTTTATTTTTTGCCAAGAGACTTCACAAATACGCTTAGATAAAAAATAAAAAATGAATTCAAAAATGATCCTAATCCAACTTTTGGGAACCATATAAAAAATATCCTGTTAAAAAGTTTAAAAAAAAAATTAAGTTCAAAATATTTCAATTTGCTGTTTTGAATACTTTTTTTGGTATTGGTGTAACAATATATACATTAAAATTCTCATGAATTAGACCTGTGTTAATAAAAGCATTAAAAAAATTCTTTAATTTTCTAAAAATAATCTTAGTAAGTTTGAACAGGTTCCATAAATAAAAAACTCATTGGAAATATAATCATTTCCAGCAGGTTTTTTTAAAGATAACTTCTAAATTATTTCCATAATCTCATCCTGACTTACTTTGCAATCAACTAAATTTTTTGAAATTCTAGTAAAGTGATTCTCAACCTACGCTTTAATCTCATCTTGTTCAAAAGTATTAGACTTACCTGTATGTGAAAACAATTCAATCAATTCATCTAAATTTAATTTTTTTATAATTGATTTTCTAAACTTGAATTTAGAAATTGTTCACCAAAATCGAGAGTTTTTCATATGTTTAAACTTTTTCTTTCTTTTTTATATGATTTCCTTTTCTCAATAATTGTTCAAGATTTTTTTTGCTCAGGTTTATTTAATATCTGACTTCTCGGTGCAAGAAATTTGTATGATAATAATAATAATAGTTAATATTCTACGGTCAAGTTAAGTTTAACCAAACTGACAAAGCAGAAAGACTAAAGTAGTCCCGCTATAGTAAACTTTTCAGGCATTGTGAATTTTGGAACAAAAAACAAAAATTTAAATTTGAAATAACTTTTTTATTTTGATTTTAAAACTTTTGCTCTTAACTGTATCAGTTGATACATAATTTGTATCACCAACATTTAGTCTGTGCAAAATCTCTGCAA
>PJRA01000005.1:1673290-1697689 GCA_016987375.1 Brachionus koreanus
TTATTTTATGTTTTTTAAATTAAAGCAATAATTCAAATGAAGAAATGAACGATTATATAAAATCTTGAACTACCATAATATATCAACAAACAATACAAAAAATTATTAATTATAATAATTAAATTTGGTGTAGAACTGATTAAATAAACTTAATTAAATAAAGTAAAACAATAAATAAATTGAAAAAAAATTTTATTCAAATTTAATCTAGACGATATCTATTTTGGTTTAAAATATTTTGCCTGAATCCAAACTCTATACATCTTAAGCTGTTTTCCTCTGTTGATTTGTAATCTTTTATCAGCAATATTTTGTTCCTTAATTAGACCAGATTGAGTAAAAAGGCTGTCCACGTCATCTGTAAAGATTTTAAAAAAAAATTATTTCTTAAAAATCTAGATAATGTAATACCTTGGGTAAAAAATCTAACAAAAGTTCCATCTCCTCGAACATAGAAATTTTTTTCTAAACACTGACCAGACTTAAATCTCAGTTGTGCCAAATCATACAATCCATAGTCCCTAAACAATATTTTTCCTCCTGGTTTCAAAAGTTTAACTAAATTTTTGATTGTCTCCAACTGTCTAAAACAAGAATTTAATTACTTTTTTTTCAAGAAATTTTATACTTTTCAGGTTTTATTGCACTTAAAACAAATATCATAACAATTATATCTAAGCTGTCTGGTTCAATCAGAAATTCTTCTTTATCATTTAAATTAGTTATGTCACAAACGAATGCCTTGCACTTTGTTTCATCATATTCTTGAGCACTCTTTAGAATTTCGATAGCTGACGAGGAAAAATCACATCCATAAACATAAACATTTGGATTACTAAAAAAATTTTGATTTAATTTTTAATTTAAATTTGATTTAATTAAACATAAATTACTTGTTTGATCGAACTATTGGAAAAATTGTATTACCTACACCACAGCCTACTTCAAAAATGCAAAATTTTTCACTTTTTGAACAATTAGAATTTCCTAATAGCTCAGGAAACTCTGTAAATAACCAATTTCGGTCTTTGAAAAATTTATTTTCGTGAATTGAATAAAATTTATCCCAATAGTTATCCGCATTTTCTTCGAACTGTTCTTAAAAATTTAAAAAATAATTTTACAAAAATAAATGCTTTTTCATACATATTTACTTGCTTTATCCATTGGCATTAAAACACTTGAATTGATCTTTATTTTTTCTTCTGCTTGTTCTAACAATTCTTGATCCCATTCAACATTATCCCTGTATAGTAAATTTTAAATTTTAATGAAAAAACTAATAAATTTCAATTTTACCAAGCGTTAAATTCGAAAACATTTTTTTCATCGGTCAAAAAACGATTTCCAAATTGTTCTCGTTTCTCTTTTAAATTGCAAGGACTATTTTCTTCATTGATTGTGTGAGAAGCACTCATTTTAGATTAGTTGATTTAAGAAATTATTTTTTTTTTTTTAATTTTGGCATAAATTTTTTTTTAGAAAATAAAATTTTTGTTCAAAATAGATTTAACAAAAACTTTATTCATATTTTTGACTAGGTGCATATTATGTAAAGGACTATTTATTTAAAAATTTTGGGAAAACTATGCAAATGGAGCTCAATTTAAATTTTGATAAATTAGGCTGTAGTCCACATGGTGCACATCATAATAGCATATTTTGAGAGGAGAAAGGTAAACAAAAAAATATAATTTTTTAGATAAAACACATAAAATAAAAATGATTTTTGAAAACTGTAAAAATTCACATTAAGAATTCAAAAATTATTTTTTTGGCCAACTTCAACTAAAAGCGAAAAAAGCGTTAAATTTTTTTTTGCAATCAATTAAATTTGAGTTGAAATTCGCCGAGAAGAAAAATTTAGTATTAAGTTGGAAAAAGAAAAAGGATTTTAAATTTTTGAGTTTTTATTTTAAATAAAAATGGTTTGATTCGCCTTTTTCAAATTAGCAACTTCAAACTTTACTAAAAAATGTTTTATGAACAAGATTGATCACCAAATCGTTTAAGGAAAAAAATTGAAATTAAGGAAGCCAAATCCTTGCATTTTGGGCACGAGACCGGATTCGCATGCTTGCTCAAAGAAAATGCTACTTGTTCTTTAGCATCATCCGAAGCGAAATGAGGCTCTAAAGCCAACATACGATATTCGTTTGATTTTTCTCTAATATTTAACAATCTCATTTCATTTAAATTTTCGCTAATTGAATTAATTTCTTCCTCTTCATCATCTACACTTGAGTCAACGCCAGTCTCTTTAGAGTTTAAATCATTTAGGGTAAAAGAGGTTGAATCAGTGCGACCAAGTGTCTCGTCGTCAGATAAGTTAGAATTTTTTTCATTCTCTCGAACTTCACCTTCAGCAAACTCTTCATCAGTTAAATCATTATCTGAGCCTATTAAAGATTACCGTTTGATGGTTAAATTCTTTTAGTTTTGAGATTTTTGCATAGGAAGCCCAGCAATCCGAGTAGATATTGGTACCGGTTAGACATTTATCATAAATAATTTCTAACAATGTCTCGGCTTCCCGGTTTGGGTTTGTGAAATGTTTGATAACATTTCACATTCTTTGAGGTACCAGACCAAATGTCCAAACTTGTGGCCTCATAAGATCTTTTCCTTGTTTTATTAAAAATATTTAACAATTGAAATTTGATATTTTTTTAAATAAATTCTCACCCTTCCAGTGCTTTACTTTGGCGTACAATGATTCGTCAATTTCAACTATCTTGCCTTGTCCGCCAAGTATTAAGTTTTTTGTGCCTAAAGACAACGAGCAAAGCTGTCGCATTTGGAAGAATATTGACGAAAGTGTTTCTCTGTTTAAATTGTGGTTAAAGTAGAGAAGAATTCAACTCGGCAGCCCAAGATCGAACAACAGCCAAAATTACACGAGTCGGCTTTTTAAATAATGAAAAATACGAATCTTCAAAGATTGATTTAAATGTTCCATTAGAACTAGATCGCCATGAAATAATGGTGTTCTTGGCATTGGTAGATCTTTTTCTTTGCTTTAAATTCATTACTCTACCAAATTTTTGCTGTAATATTTATAGCATTTCTGGTCTTTTTGGACCAAGCCAATCTTAGCTATTTTCTCAAAAAGTTTTAAATCTTCACTTTCAGATGAATCCATTTTTTAATATTATATTCAAAACATTCAAAGTTTTATATACTTCAGTTATCAAGCTAAGTAAGCGTAAAAATGATTATATAAAAAAATTTCAAAACTGAAGCACTTATAATTTATATTGCAATATTAATGTGACATGTTTTTATTAAGAAAAGTTGATGAGAATAGTTTATATTTTAATGATCAATGTATCATATAATTTTATAAAACTTTGAATGAAACATTGATCACATAAATAAATATTTTAATCACAAAAGTTTTTTCCTTAATTTCAATTTTTATTTTTTGGATCACATATTGTGTGGTCATCAATTTGTTGATCAGTCTTATTCACAAAACCAGCATTATTAAAACGATCACATTTTTTGTGATCAAGTGATCACATATGTGGACAAGGCCCAAAAAATTGTAACTTTTATTAAAATGTAGTTAATAAAGATAAAATATTCTAATTAAAAAATAAATTATCTTTTACAAAAGATGCATGTGACAACTTATTTTTTAATTTTTGTTTCAAAGAAGCCAAAAATTTTTAATTTCAATTTTGTCAGATTATTAAAAACAAATTTGAATTGAAGTATTCGCATACATCATAAAAAAAGATGCACAGAACTCGTTTAATTCATATTATTTACAATTAAATTAAATTTTTACTCGTAAGAATTAAATTTAATATTTAATTTGTGTTTCAGAATTATTTTGATTTACAAAAAAAAATTTTAATAAATAGAATATATTTATGTATTTATTTTAAATTAGTCAAAAATTTAGATATTATATGCAACCCGGTCATTATAATACAATTCTAGCACAGAAAATAAACTTGTATAAAATAAATTTTAATTTTATTTAATATTTTATAGACACGAATGAACAGAAAATTAAGAAATCTTTATGCTAGATAGTTATACTGATTTGGATTTTGTTCATCCCGAGCTAAGTAGTCACGCTCGATCAAGCTCTCTATTCTTTTCTTAATATCGGCCGGTTTTATAGAAAATTTCAATTGACCAACAACTTCAGAAACTAAAAGATTGTGTTGCAATGATTTTCTCATTTTCATGATTCGCACAATAGCCGCATCAACCTGATATTGTCTATCCTGAAATACTTTTTCATTTGTTGCCTGATTTTCTTCTTGCTAAATAAAAAGCACTTAGTAATAGTTTCCAATTTTTTGTTAGGACAAAATACCGTCTCTTTTAATTGAACTTGGTTTATTTTAATTCTGAAGAGTTTGTGATTGAAACTTTTGTTAAATGTGAAACCATCATCTGAATGTATATCAACACCCTTTTAATTAAAATTTAAAAAAAATTATTTATTATCTAACTGAAATTTACTTTAGAGCTTTTGATTAGGATGGGAACTTTTCCGCAAGCCAAAGACTGCAAGGTTCGCTTAAGCTCGCTTTCCTCTATTTTAGTCGATTCGCCGATCTCTTCATAAGAGACTTCGTCTTTTTTGTTAAACAAAAGCAAAATGAGGGCTTGATAAAGTGACACTTGAAATTCTTTAATATTCTAAATTTGGAAATTAAATTAAATTTTTATTGTATTAAATAAATCTTAAGATTGAGATCGAAATTAATTTTTAGAAGAAAATTAAAATCAAAAAAAAATAATCTTGAAAATTGTATGCAAAAATGATTTAAGTATAAGATTAACTAATAATAATAATAGTTAATATTATTCTCCGAATGGCTTATATTTCCAACAGTAGAGAAAATATTAATATTTTTAATTTATTTGCGATCATTAAAAATCCCTGCGATCTTTGAGTTTTCATAAAATTTTGAAAAAGAAAAGAAGCATTTCATAAGTGCCAGAATATGTGTAGTAAAATAATTAAGTAATTTCCTAACATGCTTCTCACTCTTTTCAAATTTTAGTAATATTTATAAAGAAATCTATCAAGATTAAGGGTCAATTAATTTAATCAATAATTATTATAATTATGTAGTAAAATATACATGCGATTTTTTATTAACTATTAAATAATTATGAAAGTATTTTGATGTTAAGCAAAGCATGTAAGGTTCGCGCGTAGCAAAACTACCGCACTATCTGAATTTGCATAAACTGACTTTAAAAAATTAATCTGCATAGTTGAAAACCTAGAAAATCCATTTTTTTAGGTGTGGTCAATGCAGGTAAACAAAATTTTTTTTAAGAAAAAAATTTTTGGACCCCACCTCCTTAAAGATTGTGAGATGCCTAAAAAAACTGACCGAGTTGCCAAACTTTTATCGAAATTACTTTTACATCGTATTTTTGTCCCAAAATTTCTAATTTATTGAGTGATTTAAAAGCTGGATGGTCTGAAACCAACTTTTTTATCGAATTTTGAAAATAATTCCATCCAAAATTGAATTAAATCGAATGAAAAGAATTCAAGAAAAGAAAACAATCAAAATTTAAATTTTTTCACTTATTTTTAGCAATTTTTTTTGCTTAAAATTAAAAAAATAAAAAAAAATGGTCCCAACATTTTGTTCAGAATTTCCTCTAGTTTCAGAATCTGTAAAAAAAAAAGAGGGGTTGGGGGGTTCACCTCGGACTAGATCCAAAATAACTGGAAAAAGTCTATGTTTTTACCATCTTTTGTCAAAAATCATGGTAAATTGTTATAAAAAAATAGAAATTAAATATACCATTTTGTAGTAGAGATTATAAGCTTTCAGATTTGGTGCATATTTAATGAGTTATGACTATGAATACCTGAGATATTTTAACTTAAAGACGGCAAAGTAAAATTTTTGATCAAATTTCATTTTTCAAAAATGATCAAAATATTTAAAATGCGCAATTAGATTTCATCGCAGATTTTTGAATTTTTGTAACATTTCAAAGCTTTATTTTTAGACTTTTGAAAAAGGATTGTAATTTATAGAATTGCATTGAAATTTAATTGCGCATTTAAAATATTTTGATCATTTTTGAAAAATGAAATTTGATCAAAAATTTTAATTTGCCCTTAAAGACAAGCAACTTTTGTTTTTTTTCAAATCATTAAGGAGGTGGGGTCCAAAAATTTTTTTTTTTGACCACACCTAAAAAAATGGATTTTCTAGGTTTTCAACTATGCAGATTAATTTTTTAAAGTTAGTTTATGCAAATTCAGATAGTGCGGTAGTTTTGCTACGCGCGAATCTTATATCAAACCCAAATATTGTGCATATTTGTATATGCATAAAACTTTTCAGAAAAATTGCAGGTATAAAAAATAAAGTTTAAAATTGAATGATTTGAAAATATTTTTTTGTAAAAAATTTTTTTCTCTTTAAATTTCTCAAAAACTTCTTTTTTATCACAATTTCTGAAAATGACTTTTTTAATTTCAACTCAGTCAAGCAATTCTGATTTAAGTCAAAATAATGATTAGCAGATGACTTGTAATGACTTTTTTTAAGTATTTAAAATTATGAAACATTGAATTGACCTTTTAAGCGTTCTTATTTTTAATATTTACAACATAGAAATTTTAATTGTTAAAAGTTATTAAAAGTAATCAGAAAGTCATGACTTTTATTTTTTTAATTTTTATCGAAAATCAATGTTTTTTTTATTTGAATGAGTTTTTGAGAAAATTTTAGATTTGAAACTCTCTCGAGAACCTGGAGTTAAATCAATTTTTGAAGATATAATTTTTATAATATTCAAAAAAAAAGGTTTTTCCAATGCAATCAAATGAATCAAGAATTCTAAGTTTGATTTTTTCATCAGTATTTTTTTATTATAGCTTTGATTCATCTTTTGAATGTTTTTAGCTTTTAAAAATCCATTCATCAATTAATTGATTATTGACTTATTTAATTTAGGAAATATAATGGATAGCTTTGTCCAAAAAAAAAACATTGATCGGCTTAGTATACTAATCTTTATACATGGCCAAGATTTTTGACACTCAGTGGCTTTAAAAAAAAATAATTTGATTTCATTGCTTTACATTCAAAACTATTTTACTGAGAATATCCCTTTTTTTTATCAAATTAATAATATTTTTAATAAAAATTTTAAATAAAAAAATATTTTTTTCAAGAATATTCTCTTATTTACATTGATTTAACTGATTTTTTTTATCAAACTGGCCTCTTATTCCTATAAATATCATTGCATTTTATTATTTAAACTAATACTTGATAGACTTTAGTTGTTTAGGACTAAAAATAATTTCAAATGAGTTAGCATTATATTTCGAGTTTTTTTTTGAATAATTTGTAAAAGCTTTTTTAAAATACATTGTTAATTGTTAATACATTGCCTCAATTATGTCAAAAATGTAAATAAATAATTTTCCCATTTAAAAGTCGTAATTAAAAGAGTTTTTTTTTTAATTAAAGACAATTATTTTAGTAAACATTTGTCTTTTTGATTCCTAGTAATTTTTATTATCAGTGGTTTCTATTGAAAACAAACTCTAAGGGCAGGTTGATAAGAATACTTTTTCTTCAACAAAAATAGGCCAAAAATTTCTTTGTTAGGTTAATTAATTTTTTTTCAAAAAAGCTAGCTGATTAATGATAATTAAAAAAATGAAATTTTTTTACCCCTGGTGAAATATGTCCTTTGACGAGACAATGGCCAAGAGAGGGCTGCCATTGAAGGTTGCGACCAGAGTATTTTTTTTTGTAGAATTCAGAAAATTTTTCTTGTAATTGAGACATCTTTAAGAAAAACTTAAATATTTTGAAGTCATTTAATTTAGTTTGAAATACCTCTGAAGGTAGGATGATAGTCGAGATCGGATAGCTTGGCCAGTGAGTCAAAGTAAGCACATTTACAAACAAATTAATTGATGGTTTTGAATGCAATTGCTGAAATTTAAAATAATTATTTATCTAAATTAATTTCATGCTTGTTTCTCACTTGTTCAAAGGCGTTCATTATATCCTTGGACAACTCCATATCCTTGAACATACCCTCAAGTTTAAAAGTAAAAACACCACCGCACTCTTGCTTTAATTTAGACAACATGCTTTTTTCTGCATCTACTGAGGCGCTCTTGCTCAAAAGTAACCTTTTGGCAAGGTCTTTCTTGTAAAACGCCTCGAACACATCTTTGCCGTGAATAAATCTGAACAAAACCATTATTTTATCCAATATTTTGTCCAATTCCTCCTCAGTAGCTTCTTTATTTCCGGCTTTTAGTTTATTGTCAATAAATTTGGCTTTAAAAAAGATTGAAAAATTAAAAAAAAAAATTGTTTTTTTGTTTTTTGTTACCAATTAACTCAGCTGGTTTATTGGATCTTTGATTTATAAAGTGCTCAAATGAATCCTTGAGAGCATGTGTAAACTTTTCATTGTTGTTCCAACAATCGCTAATTGCGTCAAGTCTTTCCTTGAAATCAAGCAATTCCTGAATCATGACAGTATCTTTTTCCGGATTAATGACTATATCGCGACCTCTTTTTTTTATATATTGACTAAAATAGGTTTTTAGCTGCTCAATTCCATTTGAAAAGCGACATAACAAGTTGTAAAGCAGTCTTAAATCTTCAAGTCGGTGATCATCCATCAAACTGTCAAAACCTTTCTGCAAAATGGTGTTCACGTGATCGCCAATTAGATTTTTTTCGACACATTGAATCAATAAATGCTTGGTTGACGGATGTAAATAGTGCAACAATCGGCTGTTTTCTTCGTTTAGTCTTTTTTCAACATGCTTCAAATATTCTGGTATATCACATGACTGTAACAAGCTTTCGCCTTCAATTGAATAAAGCTTATCACTAGCTTTTATAAATTCACTCTCAAAAATTGATTGATAAAGCTTTTAATTAAAAAAAAAAATAAAAAAAATTTTTTTTTTTTAAATTTTTTTAACCTGTAATTTGTACAGCATGGTTAAAAGGCTTTTAACTAGACTCCGGTCGATTAGTTCTCCACCTCGTTCGCTGTCTATTAGCGAAAGCAATCCAGCAACACATCGGGTTTGAACCACTCTGTTCATGACAATGTGATTTTTGAACAAGTCAAGACCAAGATCCCATATAGACAATATGAGCGGATTGTTGAGAACGTACCCTCGGTCAAGAGGCAAAAAAATTTGACAAACCATCACCATATGAGAGCAATGGTCTTGCCAGTGACGATTAAGCAGCTTCATATAATCTAATTGATTATTCATATCTGTGTTAAATTAGTTAAGGAAAAAATGCTAAATTTTTAATTAGTAAAAATTTTAATTAAAGGATATAGTGTTAGTTTTGGAAGTTCGCGTTGAATGTGGTCGTCACAAAGCTGCTTTAAAGCTGAGTATAAGTTGCTGCTTTTTTTTTGGGCACAAAGATTTTCGACACTTTGATACAACATTTCAAGGCTCATTGAAACTGGTCTGCTTTCATGAATAGCTCGCACGGCTTCATCGATATTTTTCCACAAGCGCTCAAAGCTGTCCTCTTCATTTCTCGGAGCAACTTTTAAATCTTTGGTTAAAATTTTAACTCATTTTAGAAAAAAAATAAAACCTTTAAGATTTTTGATGACAAGGCGCTTGGCTGTTTGGCCATTTGCTGATGAACGGGATGTCATCATGATGCCAAGCTTTTTGGCAGCTTGTTCGCTAGCTTTAGTTGACATCATCTTGCAGAAACTTTTCGAAGTTTCCCCTTATTTCGCTTGTTTTAAATTTGATATTTAAAATTTTAGTAATACTAAAATTAGAAATGTTAAATTTAGGCTCTACTTTGCCCTTTAATAAGAGTATTTTAATTTTTATATTAAAAAGCTGATATTCGAAATAATTGTAAATAAAATAATCAAAAAAAAAAATTAATAAATTAAATGAAAATAAAATTTCAAAAATAGATTCGCATAAGTACTGCTATTAGAGAAACAAAGCAGAGCTAAGTTAAAAAGAGCGCTGTGATGCGTCTTCGCTATTTGAATTCAAGAAAAAATTTATAAACAAATACTGATATTAAAAGTAGTCTCTTTTAATTAGTTTTTAAATATAAACTTGCAATAATTAGAACTTATAAAACAATTTTAATTACTAAATAACTTTTAATTATAAAATTTCTTCTAATTTTTTTAACTGATTTTTTAAAATAAATTTAAAAAAAAAATTAAATTTTAATCAATCTTTATTTAAAAATCTTAAAGAAATAAATGCTTTTAGTTTTAATGTGAATTTTAAAGTGAAAATTTATTTTGTTTTGTTTAATATTTTTGAAAAGTATTCGAACTTATCTTAGACGTTCATAAATAAACTTTTTAAAATGGAAAACTTTTGAAAAACATAAATGATTTTTAATTTTCATATATTTTGATAAATTTCATTTTAGATTCGATGATTTTGGCAATAACAATTGATGGGTCAACCCGAATATGTGATCACATGACCATAGTTTGGTGATCAAGAATTTAAAAATAAAAATTTGAAAAAAAATTAATTTAATTTTTGTGATAATTTATTGAATTTTTTGATCTATAAAAAGTTATTTTTTCCTAATCATTATTAAAAATAATATGAATAAGAAATGTTTTTTAGACATGTGCATTTTGATACTTCATATATCATATATCATCATTTTTTTACAAATTGGACAAGCTACAGTATTTTCAAGCTTACTTAAAGCTCGACTTACTAACAAATAGAATACATGAAAAATTCTTGACCAAATACCAAGTACCAAATTTCACAAAACCGTGATCATGGGTTGTTCACCAAAACTGTGATCATGTGATCACATATTCGAAGTGACGCCAATTTATTCTTACAAATAATAGCAGATATTGTGTAGTTCAAGTACAAACATAACAAAAATCTTTCCTATTTTGATAAATTAAAATTTACTACAATAAAATATTCCAGAAAAAAAATTCTTTTTTTATGTAAAATAAAATTTTTAAAATTATTTTTTTTTTAGGAAATCAAATCAATAGTCTATTAAAATCTAATTGATATTTAATTTTTTGTCCTTTTTTTGCATAAGAAAAAATATTTAAAGTAAAAAAAGTACAACACAAAGTATGTTGCACTTGTAAGCAGTATTTTTTTTATTTAAATAGATTTTAATTTATCAAAATATGAAGAAATTTTGATACAAATAAATTTTTAATCAAATTTTGATACTAGGACATTGCAAACTTAAATACCTAATGGCTGAGCACTTAAAAGACTATCTTGTTAATCATGACCCTTTTTGACTTTTAAAATTAAAATAAAATTTTTCCCCCGAACCAAATATATATTTCATTAGGTTCGGTATTTTAATGTTGCTAATAAGATAATCTAAAATTAAGAAAAATTACAAAATTGATTTATTTATTGGAATTTTTTTTGAGAATCATCATAACTACCTTATATTAACTCCGAAAAGAGCAATCTAATACAGAGAATTTAATCACTTTAATTAAAAGTGGAAAAGAATTTGCTCGCGATGAGAACCAAGTCAAGTACGACAAACGTATTTTCCATATTGTTTCTGGCTATCAAAAAGATGATTGCTTAGAATATTTAAAAAATATCAGCTTAGTTACAATTAATTAAATTAATTCAATAAACTATAATTAATCATTTATAATCATTTAATTTATTTATCAATAAAAAATCAATAAAATGTAATATTTACTCAATCAATTATTTTTTTTACTATATTAATTTGTGCTATGAAAATAAGTGCTATGAAAACAATTTGAGATGCTATGAAACATACATGCTATGAAAAGATGCAGCCCCATATTAAGTAATTTGACAATAAGAAAATAAGATTTTTATAATTTGTTATAATAAGTTTATTTATGTTCCATTTTATCATTTCGCTTAGTTTATTTTAAATATTTTTGTATTTGGACTAAAAATGTTTACAATTAGAAATATTTGCAAATTAACTTTTCTGTTTCCAATACACATCAGAAATTGGTTATTTATAATTTCAAATAATACCAATGATTTTCTTTTTTTAGCTCTCTAAATATAAAATAAAATTAGTTCAATATAAAAATATATTTTTTTACCTTTATAATAAATTCTACAAAATTCAACTTAAATTTGCCAATATTTTTAAAATAATTAGATTTTTCTTTATTCAATATTCAAAAATTAGCTTAATTTTAACACAATATGCTAGAGCTTAAAAAATAATGAAATTCGTCGTATTTATTTTCTTTTTTATTTCTTTGAATCATCAATTTATATTTATTAGCTGCTTTTTATCCAGTGCAAAAGAATGCAACACCTCTTTGGATGGGTCTTACCAGATAGAAAATGGTCCTTGTAATATTCCAGTTCTAACCGAGCCAATATCACAGCGAGAATTTTTAGAGAAATATGCGTATACATCTCCAGTGATATTTCGGTTTTCTGAGCAAGAAACATCTAAAAATGAGCTTTTTAAGCAAAAATGTCAATTAGATAATTTAAAACAAGAATATGGTGAAAAATATGTAACTGTTAGTTCGGCAAATACCTACTCCTATAAACGCTATTCAATGAAGCTTTCAGACTATTTGGAAGATTTCATAATTCCTTTTGATAAGAACAAAAATAAGCCTGAATTAAAATACGGGAATGAAACTTGGTATTTTTTTGGTGAAAATAATTTCACCGAATGGAAGCCATTATTCGATTTATACTCAAAACCAATCTATAAATTGCCCGGACACACACATGCATACAGTTTTGGAATAGCCAGATTCTATACCGGGGTGCCTTTTCACTTTCATGGTCCTGTTTTTGCCGAAACTCTTGTTGGCAGAAAAAGATGGTTTTTATATCCACCTAACGAGGCTCCAAATTTTGATCCGGATAAATCTACTTTACATTGGTTTTCGGAGGAGTATCCTAAGCTTGCATTGAACAAGAAGCCTCTTGAATGCATCTTAAATCCTTTAGAAGTAATTTATTTTCCCGATAAGTGGATGCATGCTACTCTGAATCTTGACAATGTTGTTTTTATTTCAACATTTTTGAGTCCTTAACTTTATTCAATCTTTTCAATCAAGCAATTTTCAACTAATGTTAATTTTTATGACTTTTTTTCAAAAAAAAAAAATTAGATAAAATAAAAAATTTTATTTTTAAAATAACTAATTTAAAAAATTATAAAATAACTAAATAATTTTCAAAAAATGTTTGATGTAAAAATTTAGAATAATGAACACATAATTGATCTAGGCACAAAATAATCCAATACAGAATCCTTGAATATTATTAAGGAAAATATAAATTGATAATTAAAATGCAATTTATCTTACAAAATATCTAGGACATTGTTTTCTTGCGTTCCATTCAATACTGAACAAACAAACTTGAATTCCAATGCCCGTAAAAAGACTAACCCACACAAATACATTCCAAGCTGCATTATTTCCTCTAGGTATGAATAGACATATAACTTAAAATTGATTAAAATTATCAATTAAAAAAAAATTTAAATTATATGGAAAAATTTACATCCAAATCCGGAAAACAGGAAAAACATTATCGGATAGAAAAAGCCGAAAATAAACGATAAAATGTGCTCATGAAATATTGAACTAATAAAAATGACTAAAAATTGTGATAGAGCTCGATTTTTCTTTCCAAGAAGCTAAAAATTTCATATAAAAAATTAATTTCACATAAAATATGTTGCCTTTTTTGCAGTTTATTTTTTAGAAACATTTTATTTTAGTAAAATTTAATTTATCAAAATAAGAAGTTTTTTTTTATGAATTTCACTTTATCATATTTTTTTTTAAGTGAAAATTAATTCTAAAGAATGATTCAGATAATACAACGTTTGCATCATATCATCATGTGCAAATAGCCTGCAAAGCACTAAAAGCATTAAGAAATTATTTAAATTAAATTGGAGAGTTTTTGCAGAGACTAAATTTGGATGGTAAAATCTTTGGCACTATATCATTACATAGAAAAAAAAATAATAGAATAAAAGACAGAAAAAAATATCGATATAAGTATGTAAAAGTTATCATCGAAATTTTAAATAAAAAAGATAGAGAAAATAGCAAATTAAATTGTTAAGCAAAAAAATCAAAGAAAATGGAAAAATGCTTTCAAAATCTAAGCCTAAGAGTCAAAATTCAGATCCCCGAATTCAGTTGCGGAATAGAGATGTTCCTCGCAATGAACAAAAACAGTGCTCAACAACTACTAAAAATTATCCGACTGTCTCTACTTCTGTTCCAACTTAGACTTTTTCATCTATTGCTTCTTTTGCTTATTTATAAGTTGTGAATAAAAGTGAATGTATTTTTAAATAATTTTGATTGTTCTAAATATTTTGATTTTATGGATAAATTAATTATTATTTAAAATTGAAAATAATGAATGATGATTTTTTTTGTCAGTTAGGCTATTCAATTACTTAATAATTTTTCTACACAATTTATATATATATATATGTTAATTAATCATTTTTTCGACACTTTTCTATATATATTTCTATAGTTTAGTCCGTCCCAAATCTTTGTATCAGCTGATTAATTTATCAGGATGAACTTTCAACCAGAGCAAAAAAATTTATTTCAATTTTAAATTTTTGTTTTTTTTTTCAAAAATTCGCTATGCCTTTTCATATATTATAAAGTATTTCAACTTAATTTCAGTAACATGTTTTAACATTTATTGATACTCAATTTAACAGTTTTTTAGGGCTCTGTAGCAATTAGCGTTGACTTTTTTTGACATAAAAATACCTGAACAGTTAGAAAATAGGGTTACGTTTCCAATATAAAAGTACTAATTTTCTTGTAAATGAGACATCACATTTTTATAGATAAAATGATTCAAAACACCCTTTAAGTTACCTTTTCTTTTTACTTTTATTTCATGAAAATATGCATATTTTGCAACAGAAATTAATTGATTTTAATATTTATTGATTTCAGATTTCTGATTGATAAAAAAATTTCAAAAATTAATTTATTTACTTAACTAAAAGCAAATTAAAGATTTAACATCAAGCACTTTTTATAAATTAATGAACAATATGATCTATGACGTATTCTATACAAGTATTATATTATATCAAAGATAAAAGTTGTACATGATAACAAATTAAGTGATATTTTTAAAAAAACTGAGGGACTAAACCAAGGTGATATTCTATCACCATATTTATTTAACTCTTATATACGTGACCTTATAATACAGTGTTTGGAGCTAAAGCTAGATTCAAAAATCAAAGATAAAAATCTCTAAATTATAGCTTATTGTGATGACACTGTAGTACTTTCTCCCTCTGCTGGTCAATATCAAATACCACTTTATTAATGTTTTGAATTGGCTAAATTATAGAAAATTGACTTCAATGCCAATAAATCTGCTGCTCTCACTTTTTACTAGAATAAAAACATGGATTAGTTTTGTTTTTTTTTGAGTAAAAATAAAACAAACAAAATATATAAAATATTTAGGTCTTCAAATTGGTAATTTTTCTAATGTTTATAAAATTGTAATTTTTCTATTGAAAAAAGCTTCTACTTAAAGAATGGCTTGTCCAGAATAAGTGTGCTTTTTATAAAAACAATTTTGTCAGTTAATTTATAATATCATTTTGATTTGGTATTAATTTCTCAAAAAAAAAACTAAGAAAATTTGATATAAGACAGAATATGCTATTAAAAAAAATGCTCTGGAATAAGCAAATTTAAATGAAATACAAATTTTTTTTTTTAATAAAACAAACAAATAAGTTGTTTTGTTTCTTTTATTGTCTTATTTTTATTTACATTTTTTTTTAGTTTTACATTGCCTTAAAGGCGTCAATTGAATAAATAAATAAGAAAAAGTTGTGATCTGATTTTTAAATGTACCTTTAAAAGTATGTACCAGAAATTTGAATTCATGATTTTACAAGCAATTGCAAACTTAAAGAAAAATTAATTTTCATTTATATAATTATTGAAGATAATCCAAATACTTCAATTGGGTTGAATGAATTCATACAAACCTTGGCTTGGTAGACTTAGTAAAATACGCGTTAAAACAAATCAAGTTTGAAATATTGCTTAGCTCAAACTATTTCTTCTTGCTTACAATTTTAAATGATTTATTAAAGGTGGAATTTTATATCTGATTTTAAATTTTAAAACCGTACAATAATTGAGTTTTTATAGAAACCTATTTTGAACGATCTATATTAAAGTATAGAATATTCAAAATATTTACAAAAAAATATAGGAAAAGAAATTAAAGACTTTAGTAATGAAAAGACTTAAAATTAACTTAGAACTTTGACAAATATTGATTTTAGAGGGGGGAGAGCATTTAAAATGTTATAATGACTTATTTTTATTGAAAAATGGTCAAGTTTTTGGAGTCAAAAATGCTGAAAACAAATGAAGAAAATATAAAGAGATTGAAAAATAAAAAAATTATATCACAGATATTTCAATAATAATAATATACAAAAATTTTTTTGGTGAAAATAAAAATTTTTTGCATTCATCAACAAATCATTCAAAGTTGAATTTTTACTTTAAGCTTGTTATTGTTGATATTTCAGTCAATTCTTTATTCAATTTGCTTTTAAAAAATTAACTGGTTACTAGAAAAAATTTTTTTCATTAACTTGAAATTTTTCTTTTAATCATTCTAAAATTCAGTGACCAGTTGGTCATTAATTTAAGCAGCTCCAAATATTTTTTATTTCAAAAATAAATCAAAATTGAACTTTACCTTGTTAACGTCTATGTAAATATAGTTATATAACCAATCTTGTACTAAAGTGTTCCAGGTTCTGTAATAAGCGTTAAACGAACATGAATTCCACCAGTCCAAATAAAATTGTCTATCTCCAAAGCGAAGCATTTCAGCCCAAGCCTTTTAAACATTATTTTAAAAATATTGCTGAATAAAATATTTTAAAAAAATTTACATTATGCCAACTGTGCAGGAATGAAAAGAAGACTAAGGAAATAAATTTAAATTAGATAAATTAGACATTTTTATAAATTTACTCATCATTTGAATCAAGGCTCCGGGTAGTATACTGATAGATATCAAGTGAAGATAGGATTTTAAATCAAGCTCTTTAACTACAACCTTGCTGAAAATTGGAACACAAAATCGATCAAAAAGACAATAAGTGTAAATAATGACTCCTCCAATTTCTGCAAAATATGAAAACACCAATTTCCAATTTACTTTTTTTGTTCTTTTAAAGTCAATTATTTTAATCTTGATAATTGTTAGCATTATTTCTTTACCTTGGATATTCGCTTTTGTAAACTAAAGTTGGTGCAAACATAAAATATAAGTATTTTGAGAACTCTGGACATCCGGTACTTTTAGGCCTATCACTATCATCTATTTTGAAAAAAAATCAAAAATTAAATTTCAAAATTCATGTTTAAAAAAACTTTTCTTGTTATAAACAACGTGGTTCAAAACACTTGTTATGTTGCTTCTCACAAAAGCATAGCTTTTCATTAAGATACGAACCTTTTTATATTAATAATTAATATTAATTATTTTCTAATTTAAATATGGTACCTGCTCTAGAAGTATAATGATTCGACAAGCTACTGAAACTGAGTATATATTGTACAAAGGAGCAACTATCATTAGCAAAAAGTAGGCAATGCAGAGGATTAGAAAAATTCCATCTATCAAAATAGAGTTAGTCTTGTGTCTTTTCAAAGCCCATAATTTGAAAAAAAAATAGACCAAAAATAAGGCTGATAGTTGCATTGGTAACCAGTAAATAATCATGGTTGTCTGAAAGCCTTGAAATGACCACCAAAATAGATCAAAATCAAGGTTTATTCTTGAAAGTAATTTTTTTTTAAATTTTAAAAATAAATCAAGCTAAAAAATTACTTTCCGAAAGTAGTGTAATCGTAAATTAAAATTTGAGCACATATTATGATCAGAATTGATATGAAAATGTGTCGAAAAGTTTTAATATGGCTTATTTTGAACAATTCAGTCAGCAACGATTCCCTATGAACAAAAACTTTTTCTTTTACGCCGGAGCCATGCTTCATTCTAAATATTGAATGTTAAATTTTGAATTTTTAAATTGTTCATAATATTTTTTTTACCTGACTGATTGAGCTAAAGATATATCGGTGCCAGTAAATTGAAATTCACTTTTGTTGAGTATGATTTGAATTTCATCTTTTAGTTGATCGCTTTTTGCACTAATATCTTCAATAATTTGATGCTTGAATTTCTTTAAGTAAAATTAAATTAAATTTAAAAAAAGATTAAATTAAATTTGTGATATATATTTTTTCATAAGCTTTCTCAGGATTAATATTTAAATCAAATAGTTTTTACCTGTTATTCTGATAGTTTAAAGTATTACTAAAACTTTATTCTAATTTTATTTTACCTGTAAATTTTTTTTACTCTCAAAAATAAAAACTATTAAGTTAAACTTCTAAGATGAATATAAAGAAACCTAAGCTCATTTGATTTTTATGAAATTCTTCAGAAAAATTAAATCTGAAAAAGTGGCAATTAAAAATAAATTTAAATCTAAGAAAATATTTGTTTTTTCTTAATTATAATACTTACTCTAGTTTCATTAGATAATGTGTTAAGCTCATACATGTTCAGTTGATTATTAGATTCTAATTTGTCATTTTCTTTTCTACTTATGCAATCGGTCATTTTTGAAAATGAGATTTTTGAAAATTTACTAGAAATTTTGTTCAAACTTAAATTTTTTGAGAAAAAAATATTGATTTTTCATCATATTTTATACTTTAAATGATAGTTTTGATTCTTATGATTCAATAATGATTGAATCACAAAAAAAAATTATTCAAATTAATAGTTAATTATTTTGTTTGAGTGATTTTTGTTCTAACCCTTTTTTTTAAAAACAAAATTTAAATTAAAAAAATATACTTGTTCTTAATTTAACAAATTCTTAAATTTAAAATTTAAAAAAAAAAAAAAAGATAAATTTAGTCGTTCTTAATCTAAGATTAAATTAAAAAAAAATTTTTAAAAAAGTAATGAGAAAGAAAATGTAGTTAAATATCGAAAATGAAGATTGCATAATTACAGAAATTGGTTTAAAAAAACATTCTTCTAACTTGAGTGCTCAATTTAGTTTTGATTCATTTTGAAACATGTGATCATATTGTATTTAGAATTATTAATTTTTTTTTCGTTTTAAACTTCTAGAATTTTTAAAGTTAAAAAAAGCTGCCTAACTTAAATTTATTTATGCTTTTTGAAGAAGATTTAATCCAAAAATAAGAATCGAATTGATTTTAGATTTATTTATTTAAAAAAAAACTTACGGTTATTCGATCTTTGAGGTAATTTAGCTCTGATTTAAAGTCATCACTCTTTATTTCTCTTCCCTCGTAAGACGTTTTTTCAATAGAATCCAAGCTTTCATTCATTTTTTTTTAAATAATATGTTGATTTAATGATAATTCTGAATATTTTAATACAATGAGTTAAATAGAGTTATTTGAATATTTCAAAATTTCTAAAATATTTAGTAAGGACAAATATTTAGTTGTTAGACAAAAGAAAAATGTTATCAGAACTATCAGTTTATTTCATAATTAACTAGACTCTTAAATGAAAAAAAAAGTTTACTTTTTATTCACGTCAAAGCTTTATTGACGCATGTCAAATTAAAGGTTTACTAATTTGTTTTTTTTTGGTTTGATGATATTTTTTATTTCAATTTTAAAAATTACTAATATGTGAAAATAGAGTTATACTTTAGAAATTTTCATTAAAAATTCCAATTTTGATTATCAATCGCACCTATTAAGATTTAACAATAATTAATTTCTATAATTTTTTTGTTATAAATTTATTTGTTCTAGGTATCTAATCTAACTAATTTATTCGAACTTAATTTTTATTAGAAAAACACGCGAATTTAAGGCTGAATAATGTGAAATTATAAATCAATGATATTTAATTTTGACCTGAATTTTTGTTTCATTTTATATGATGATTTTTTAAAACAAATAATTAGTCTTTAAATTAAACTTTTAATTTATTTTTTTATTAAGATGTAAAATCATAATTCTTGTTTCCTAAAGAAACAAATCACTTAATTTAGTCTAATCCCCCTTTCGTCCCATATCTAACCAAATAAAATATTTATATTTAAACTAAAAATATTGATTATTCAAATAAAAAAAAAATTATCATTTGAAATAGATTTAGAAGTCGTAGATTCGGATCACATTCACATTGACTTGTCTATTAATAATTTTATTAGCTTATTTGAACCAGAGAATATGATTTCAATTAAATTAAATAAAATTATTTAAATATTCATGATGGAAAAAAAATTATAGATTAAAAAAAAGTGTTTTGAAAAATTTTTTCATTTTTAAAAATTTTTGTTGTTAATTTAAAAATTTAAAAATAAGAAAATGAAAAAAAAAATTTCAATAACAATCCAAATATTTGTCAATTTTAGCATATTTCAATAAACACAATAATTGAATTTAAACTCTTATTTTAAAATCTGCTTTTTTTTTATAAATGCTCATCCTACTTTTTCTTAATTATTAGGGTAAGTCAAAAAATTTTGCAATTTTTTTCTTATTTCAATTTATCGATAAAAAAATAAATAGTAAGCTAATTTCAAAATATAAATCATTATGCTCCCAAGTCTTTAGACATCTATCAACGTATTTATAGTACTTCGATTTCTCTTTTATACCATTAACAGCTTTTGATGCCAGAATACTCACGACACTCTACTTCAACTTGGTTTGTAAAATGATATGCTCTTAGAAATTGAGCCTTTGAATGAAAAAGATGATAATCAGAAGGAGAAATATCTGGATCATATGCTGGATGAGGAAGAAACTCGAACTTTTTCATTACTAATGCTATTTAAAACAGCCATTAAGAATCATTTTTTTTGTATAACTTTGCAATGAAATGCATTAAAATCTAAAGATAATCGCAAAATTCAGGGTAATAAAAGATTTTTATTTGATTTAAAAATTTAAAGAAATATAAAGACGTTTCCTATGTCTGATCAATTTTGTTTTATATTTTATTTTGATAGATATTAATCGCAAAGTTAACAGTAAAATAATTTTGAAAGATTTAAGGAATCTTAACTTTTTTTTGAATTTTTTTTGAATGAAAAACAAAATACTGTAAATTTTTAATACAATAAAATTTAATTGTAGATAAAAGGAAATTTAACAAAGTGATATTAATTTTAGACAAAATGAAAAATTTCAATGGACACGTAGATCGTAAAAATTTGAATTTTTATCATTTTAAAAAGTATTCAAATAAGAGAATGAAATCTAAAAGCAGACAGAGAACTCATATGTGACTCTACTGTGAATGAAAATTTTTTTTTAAATAAACATATTTCTTAAAGCCTAAAATACAATATTTAAATATAAAAACTGTACTGTTCTATCAAAAATCATAATTTGGTATGATTTATTTTTTCAAATCATATGACACCATTAAAATAAAATTATAAAGTTTTAAAGCTTATTTAAAAATAGTACCTGAAAATTTTTGATAAATTTAATTTATCTTTAAAATGCTTTTAAATAAATAAATTATTTGTTAAATAAAATTTAAAAAGTTTAAGTGACAAAAAAAGAAACCTTAGCTTTTTATTGTAATTTTTAAATTTTCCTAATAAAGTTTGGGAAATTATTGCTTTTTTGTAAATAATTTATCAATATTCAAGTGAATCGAAAAAGATAGAAAAAATATTAATTTAAGCATTTATTTTTTTAATTTGAACATAATTATGAACATATCTTTTATGTTTAAAAAGAGAAAATTAGTTTTTTCTCGCTCTAAAAAGAATTTTTATCTTTCTTTTTTTTTTATTTTAAGAAAATTTAATATCTGAATTTAAAAAAATAAACAAAAATTTCAAAAAATCATGATACTGAAATTAAGTTCAAAAAAGCTCGTTTGAAATCTTGCAATTCTACTAAGCCGTCTTTTCCTATGGCTATTTCATTAAAAAATGACTTTACGTGCTCTCCATTAAATTGCTTGTCTAAACGACTATTTAATTTGAGCAATAGTTTCTCAGCTTCAATCGCGCTCACTTTTCCCTGGCTAGTCGTGTCTACTGATTTAAACAAATACTCAATCAATGTTTCAATTGATTCTGAGTCCACTGAAGCGACTGATTGCCCAGATGGCGAGATCACAGGGGTCGTTTGACCAGACTTAAGCTGCTTATCTGCCACACTTCTAACAGCAATGTGAAAATTACTTGTATCCACTTGATTATTAATTAATTTGGCACTATAAGTTTTATATTCATATGGCTCAATTGGTCTGTCAATTTGACCACTATTTTTATCTTGAAAGTATTTTGGATATTTATTAACATATTTTTTGTATTCACTAAGACCTTCTTTATCCAAATCGACATAATTTAATGCTTCGATGTCTCCTTCAAGCTCATACACAGACTCATTTTTGCTGTTGGAAGCCAAAACAACTCCCTCCACTGGTGGAATGTCAACTACAAACTTTGGTAAATTGACTGGCTCAATTAGAGTATTTCCGTATCTCTTGAGATACTCAGTCGGATTAGCTCTAACTATTCCCAAATACTGAAATTCTTTTTTAACTTGAACTTGCGGAGATTCCCATTGTATTATAACATTTCTTGGCTTAACAACCTTCAAATCAGATTCACTTGATCTATTAAAAATGACCTTTCTTTTCTGAGAAGGATAAGGAAGCCATCGTTCAACAATTACTGATTGTGGCTTGGCCGGTATGCTGGCAAGTCGTTCAATAACAACCTTTCTAGGAGGTGGGGGCAATTTTTTGCCACCAATAGTGATTACTTTTTTGCCTAGTTGAGGAGGCGGAACAGGTGGAGCTTCTCGAATTACAAGTGGCTCGGGAGTACTCGGCCTGGCAGGTTGCTGGCGAATGATTATAGGAGGAGCAGGTGGCAATACCTGATTGGGACCTTTGTTGATGATTATGTCACCTGGTGCGGGAGGAGTCGGCGGTCTCAAGTACCTGATTGCCAGCTCTTGGACATACTCTACCTTCTGATTTGTAGTTTTCTTTATTATTTCTGGTTCTGGATCATCGTTAATTGGGTAATTATGCAATGCTAGTGGTCCTTTCCAGTTCAAACACTCAGTTCTATTTATCCATACACCGCGCTCACCATTTACCAATATGTCCTCTCTGTCTTGTCCACTTACTGGTATCGGATGGGTTGACTTTAAAATTGCGTCTTCTATTTCACTGTTTGGTTCTTGTTGTCTGTATTCCAGAGGCACAGATGAATGAATATTTTCAAAATTTAGTGAATTAAACTCATTGTATAGGCCATCGGATATTATTGAGGAGGTTGTTAGCAGATCTTGGTTTATATTGCTGCGTATTGTACCACTCATTTTGTTTAGTGATTTTAATTGAATTAGAAGTCAACCAATTGTTTTTATATTGTTTAATAGAACTTAAAGGCGAATTGGGTCTAGAAAAAAGGAAATTTAAATAAAAACCTAAAATTATGTGGCAATTAGCTATATAAAAATGACACTTGCTCAAAGACCAGAGAAAAAAAATTAACTTTAATTGCTTTTAATGTACAATTGATGGACTTATTGCAAAATTTTATTTAAAAAGTAAAAATGTTAAATATATTTGTATATACTTTTATTTTAAATTTTAAGTGCTTAATATTGCTTGATTGAGCATTTAAAATAAAGTTTATTGATAAGTCTCGGGGATTGTTTGTGTTTTTTGTTTAATATGCGAAAAATAACCCCGAGAATCTTTTAAAACCAAGACGCTTTTCTTGTAGGTATTATCACAAACTAAAGTCAACAATTAGAGCGAGTGTTCAAAATTTTTAAAATAGCCTCAGAAATTTATCATTTGGAATTAAAGCATTAAAATTTGTCATTAAATATAAAAAATTTGTTTTAAATGAAATTGGCGCAATATTGTTTAAGTTTTACGATTTTTTTTCGATTAAGCAACAATTATTTTACAAGCATTTTATGATATGCTTATCAAGTGCTTGTACCTCATTCAGACTTTTTTGTTATTAAATAATCGCTTTAAGAAAATCAATGGACTTTTTTATAAACTAATTTAATTTAGATTTATTTTGCAAAGTGTGTTTTTGAAAAAGTGTAAGTAATTTTAAATAGATTTTAATTTAGTTTAGTTTAGTTTAGTTTAGTTTATTGAATAAATATAAATGGCACAATTGATGACATACACCGTTGTTTACAGTACTATGTATGTGAATTACTTAATATATAAATATTTCTTTTAAATTAAATTAAATGATTAAATGAATAAAAATAAACGAGAGGTTTGCGTGGGTTGAT
>PJRA01000005.1:1705276-1727648 GCA_016987375.1 Brachionus koreanus
ATAGCTCTTTAACTTGACATTTAGTAGCTTATGCGAAACGCGATCAAACGCCTTCGAGAAATCTAAAAATACTACCACAGCACTGAATCCTCTATTCAAGGCCTCAGTAATAATATCTAAGCTTTCAAGCATGCTGTAGCTCATATTATTTTTTTTTTATTATAATCATTTAACAATGTTCATTATTATTTTCAAAATTACAAAAATCCATGTATTTTTTTCATTTGGCTAAAAGAAAGAACTAAGCTCCATTCCAAACTGCTGGGGTTTAAGCCCAAACTATATTCATAATAAAAAAAATAATAAATATTAATAAAAAATTAAATATCAATCTCTTTTTCACAAAGTCTGACAAAATTTTTAGCATTTTTAAAAAATTCACATTGGTGGAACTACATTTTTGAATAACATGAAACGCTTGAAAATGGCAATTATTTTATTTTAAATTTTAATTATCTTATTATCTGATATAGTTTAAATAATTTTATATCATATATTTTAGATTACCTAGTAAATAATTTCCGTCAAAAAAATTCCTGATCTGAAAAATTTTAAAAACATCAACAAAATCAGACTTTGTGTTTAGAAGAAATTTGCATTCAGAATAAAGTTTTAGTAAATAAAATAAAAAGCAAAAAAAATTCAATTTTATTATTTTAGAATAGCATTTAAGGTTCCATTTATTAATTAAATTTATTAATGTCTAAAAGGTATTGAATCTGTAAAAAATATCAAAATATTTTTGAAAAAAAAATAGTTCTTTTTTTTAAACCAAGACTTATACTATAAATTTACAATAACTAATTCTACAAATTTGTAGAGGCAAAATTTTTATGCTAGCGAATACTTATAAACAATATTTTTATGAGGTTTAAATATATAAAAAGTTTTATTAAGCCATCAATATTTATTTTAAAAAGATTTGAGAATAAAGGCAAAAGTTGTCCATATAGTTTTAGCTTCAGGTCAGCCACTTTTAATACTATTTTTGTCCTATTATTATTTATACATTTATTTTTCAAATTTTTATGATAAGAAAATTTTGAGATTAATCTGTTACAGACATTTTCAATCAATTTTCAAACGATTAAGCAATTAAAAATTTGATATATTTTTGTTGAAGCATTAAAATCAAGGATTTATAAGCAATGAAATTTTTGACTGGTTTAAATTATACGAGTAAAAAAAATAGTGTTCAATAAAGTTCATTTAAGCATTAATTGAAATAAGATACTAATAGAGTGAATCAAATTTCGGTTCCTTATTTTGATTATTGTTTCAATAGATTTTTATTGAAAGAAAATAGCAATATTTGATTGAAGTTTCGATACGGACGAACTTATTGGCAACAAAAAATAAAAACTTCTGAATATGAAACTGAAAATGCACAATAATTTTTTAATCTTAATTAAAAGTAATTTGAGAATACTTGAAAATTGGCTTGAACAGACAAGAAAAGACTCTTTTATAATCTAATTGAAATCTCAAATAAACTCTGGGCAACAATAGTAACAGAATAAATTGAATCCTAATTTAAAATGTTTATTTAATTGTCAACTTGAAATCTATTAAAGAAGAGAATAAAATCTTAAGATCTAGTTACATTTTTGCCATATACAAGTTAGAAAATTTTCAAGTGTTTTTTTACTAGATTTTTTAATTTTTCTATTCCAATTAATATAACCAATGTATGCTTGCAACAACAACAATTTTCAAGTAGTTCTAAACACTTGGAAAATTGTCTCGATTAATAAGCTAATTTTGATCTTCAATTATTCTTAAATACCAATGATCAGATCAAATTGAATTTGCATATTAAGTCTTAATTCAATTAGAACTTTGACTAAAACTCTTCTTTTTTTTTTCTATACTATCAACCAAAATAACACTGGGATTTTGATCTTAAGTTTTTTGAAGGATTTTTGTATTCAATTTTATTTTATTTTTCAATTTTATGATCAATAAGCAACACAAATATGATATTTTATTGTTAACTTAAAAAAGATCGAATTTTTCTAAATTTTTTTACTAATTATTTTCTCAAAAAATGAAACCGCTTTTATTAGACTCAACAAAAAACTATATAGATGTATGTATATGAATACAGTCAGCTGTATAAAGAGTTCGGACTCTTGCTTTTATTCAAGCAAATTATATACTTTAGTTAGGCTTCGAATATCATGGGTCAAGAGAAATTTTTGGAAACCAAACAGCTTAATTCCACATTTAAAAAAAATAAATACTCTATTAAAACTTAGAAACCGTCAATAATTAATCAATATTTGCATTTACTTTTCATTCTAAATTAAAACAATTTAAATTTTTTAAAACTAATTTTGGTTTTATTAAATAGAGAATTTTGGAACGACAAGCTAAAATTTAAAAATAAATTTTTTATTAGTAGAAGATGCGTCGAAAATAGAAAAATCTTTTGTTTCCTTTGAATTTGGTCTTTGTGCTAATGGAAGTTGAAGCAGCCATAAAAAATTGGATTAGAAGCATCTGTGACGCAAAACTGTGCTCCACGCCAAGTTTTCACTTTAAAATGACTAGTCTCATTATATTCAAAGAAGCAATGAAAAATATTTTATTGGCAAAGACTTATTTTCTATTAATTTTTAGAAAGGAAGCAACAATTTTGCTCTTTGCTAAAAATTTCCTGACTAAAAGATTAAAATTGCCTAAAACTATTATATAGCTTAGAGTAATTAGAAAGTTAACTACCTGTGGTGTTTCTTTAATGACGAGTGCATTTTGATTGCTTACCTTTTCAAAACAAATGTTCATTTCCTCTTTGTACTTCTCTTTATACAATACCCATTAATTGTTTGAGCAACACATTCAGAATAATTAGTTAGTTTAAGTAAGTTAGTAATTTAGCAGAATGCAATTAAGTTAAAGCCGGCTAGAGTCGAAATGAAAAAAAATAAATAAAACTCAAAAATAATTAAAAACTAATGAGCAGTTTGAGTCCATGAACATTTTTTGGATTAGAATAGCACTGCAGCCAACTAATCAATATTATCTTGATCAAGACAAATAGATTTAATATTGATTTTTGTTTTTTCTTCTTCTAATTCTCTATTTTAGTTGATTGCATAACTTGGATATCTAAAGTGACAATCGTAACCCTATACTTAAATTATATGCTACTAGAGATGAAATCACAAAATAGCAGAGTAGAATGCTGGCAGGTAATTTAATTCGAGCTGAAATATCGTTTTACATGATTAAGAAAAGCTAATTTCAAGCTTGATCAAATCACAGAAACAAATATTAAATGGGCATAAAAGAAAACTTTATTTTTAATTTCCCTTATTTTTTTTTAAATATTTTTTATAATTAAAGACGGAAATTGAGTTAGTTTGTTGCTAGTTTTTACTTTATATGTTTTAAGCATATTAGTTCGTGTTTATTGAGCATTTTTTCGAAAGGTTTCTCAAGCGATGCGAATAAAGCCTCATTGGCCAGCACTTTTCTTCTTCTAATCAATAATCACATCTTAATTATTAGTATTTAACATGATTAGATACTATGTTTAGATAAAAATCATGTAGATCTCGTCTAGATAAATTAGATTTTGCAAAAAAGAAAAAACAATAGAAAAAGAAAAATCTCAAGTAAGTCACTGGAACGCTTGAGGCCAGCTAGAATCCTTAGGTTCCGCATTACAGGCTTCCATAACTTGTTCTCCACTTTTGAACAATCAGAATCATTTCTAGTTAATAGTTTGTTCTACTCAAGAGTTGATGGATTTCGCAAATCTAGTTAACTTATTTTATTTGTGTATACGTTTTAGTACAAGAAGCATTGCCAATTTTCATAAGTTTCTTTCTCTCTCTCTCTCTCTCTCTCTCATTCTCTCATATTACATATGGATTCAACTTTTCTGAAATCAACCTTTCTTTAAGCAACTAAATCAATGAAAAAAATTTTATTTTTTAAATTTGAGACAAATCATGATTTTCATTTGAATAATGAATGAATTTTTTTATTCACAATTTCTTTATGCATCAGTATTGATAATTAAATAAAATCATTCTTAGAGCAAACATTTTAAAAATTTTTTATTTTTAAAAATTTTTTTTCGTTTTAATAAAAACACCATTTTTTTCATTTTTTCCGAAAATACAAAGAGATAAGAGCTTGTAATTTTTTAGCAATTTGGACATACAAGTAACCATAAATAGAAGAAACTTGCTAATATTTAAATCAAAAATGTCCTTTTATTAGAGTTGTTTTTCTCAATAAAATTTACCATTTTAAACATGTGTTTTCTTGTTGCTTGTTTCCAATGGGAAAAAAATGGATAAATTCATTTTATTTCAGTTACTTTTTTAGACTAGAATATATTCGACTAGAAGAAACACTGTGATGACCGAACTTTCTTTTATTTACGATATTTGAATTTATTAAAAATTTTATTTTTCTTTTTTACTAAAAATTAAAACAAAAAGTAAAAGTTGATTTATTTTTTTTTTAAATAGTGTATCAAACTAAAGCTCGAAAATTCATTTTGTTAAGCCAATTTTTTTTCAAAAATTTCTTAACAGATTTGAAATCCTGAAAGTTTTTGAGAAAAACTCTTTAGAAAAAAAACCTAGCATTTTTTTATTTGAATTTTAAAAGGAACATTTAAGATTTTTGTTGTTGTTGTTGTTTAAGAAGCACTTTGAATGCTATGCTATTTTAAACAGTGATTTTTGCCCTGTCACAATCTAAGTGTTCGGATTGAAAAGAACCATCATCGGTATGTGCGAATACAATCTAATTAGCAGTATTTCAATTTTCTATTTATTGCTGTTTTTTAAAAATAAGTTTTTAAATATTAAAAATTGTTCTAGAGCAATGGTTAGGAGCAAAGAGCGCTACTAATCGAGGTCGGATGCAGCAAATTAGTTAATATTAAATTTAAAATTTTATCAATTTACACCTGAAATTGAAACAGAAAAATTTGCCTGGCATCCAGCCGTTTTGTATTCACATAAAACTAGGTTGGTGTAATGCAGCAGACACTTTAAATATAAAGTATACTTGTTTCAATCAAGTAGTTGCTTACAGAGAAAGAAATAGAGTAGTATGTTGAGAATCAGGCAACGAATTATAAAATTAATTATTTATTGAATTTATATCAATTCCTTCTCTTTTTTTTTTTGTTTCATTTCTATTCTTCTTTTAAATTGCCATGCAAGTTTTCTAATAGCATTATTAGTATTAGAAAATATTTGTTGTATAAAAAATCGATTTTTGTTTCATTTGATTGCAGCAAATCAAGCCGATCTAGAGTATTTCTAGATTGTCATGGCGTTTTTTTAATTCTTTCTTTCGTTCTTTATCTATTTAAAATAATTGCAATTTGATACAATTAAGACGGCTAGCAATTAGCAAACTAATTGTCGCTACTAGTAGCGTTTGGACAGCGAAACATTGCGATAGCCTAATTTTGCAGCAAAGCTATCATCCATAAAATTGAGACTTAATAGGATTCAGCCTACAATACTATACTGAGTTAGTTCGTTTAAAATAGGTATTTATTATTTAATTAGTAAATGAATTCTTTGTTTCTTTTATTTAATGGTGAAAAAGAAATTTTTCGAACGATTACCTGGGATATGGCAAATATAATTACACTCTAGTCGGGCTGGGGAGTTAATAATAAAGTGAATAAGAGAATGAGCGAGAGAAAGAGAGAGAGAGAGAGAGAAAGCTATTAAATTACTAAGTTATTAACGACATAATTTCGATGACAACAACCAATCGTAAAAATCCTCAAGCCACTAAATTAGAACTCTTGCTCATTAGTCTTACAGCCAATCAATTCTGAACTCAAATCTTAAGCTAATTGGCTGACGAATAAAATATTTTTCTCATATATATATATATGTATATTATTTTGTTTTGCCTAGCTCTCATTTTTTGATATTGCTATTAGAAGTTTATTAATATATATCAATTTCTTCCAATGAAATTTTTTCTCACATATCATGTACGTATCACAGTAATCATTTATATATTTAAGAAACGTTTGGAGAAAAAATTTTTTTATTTGCAACAACAAAAAATAAAAAATAAAAATACATATTTATACAAGATCTATTAGAACACATATTAGCTAGTTTTATTAATTAATTGAATATATATTAAGCTAGTCAAGCCTAGTGAGTATACCACAAATGAGGAACATGTTGGCATAAGCACTAATAAATGATCAAAAAAGTTCTAAAATTAATTTTTATTTATTTATTTTTTTTATTTTTATTTAGACACTTTAAAGTTAATTAGAACAGAAGCGATCAAAATAATGATATAAAATGAATTTGTTCAGCGCAATACCAGGTTTATTTCCAGGTCTGGCCGCACCTACGATACCGAGTTTGAACTTCTCGGCACAACAAGTGGCACAAGTGTGCGAACAGCTGGAAGAGAGCGGCGACATAGACCGATTGGCCAGGTTTCTCTGGTCGTTGTCGGTCATACCGGGCTCCAATTTGCTCACACAGCACGAGTCGATAATTCGCGCTCGAGCCATAGTCGCCTATCAGCAAAACAACTTCAGAGAGCTGTACACACTATTGGAGAATAACAAGTTTACGCGCGACTCGCATCCCAAGCTGCAGGCCATGTGGATGGAGGCGCACTACCAAGAGGCGGAAAAACTGCGCGGTCGCCCACTCGGCCCGGTCGACAAATACCGGGTCAGAAAGAAGTTCCCGTTGCCGCGGACCATTTGGGACGGCGAGCAAAAGACCCACTGTTTCAAAGAGCGGACCAGAGGTCTGTTGCGCGAGTGGTATCTGCAAGACCCGTATCCCAATCCGGCTAAGAAGCGCGAGCTCGCCCAGGCCACAGGTCTCACGCCAACACAGGTCGGCAATTGGTTCAAGAATAGAAGACAGAGAGACCGGGCTGCTGCGGCCAAGAACCGAAATTCGAACAACCAGTACGACTCGCAAACGGCCAGCAGTTCTAATCACAACTATTCACCGCCTTCGTCTCCTGAACTCGATCCAGACGTCACCGATTGAACGTGCGTCCAGCCTCTCTCAACCGATACCCTTTTTTTTCTGTTCTCTTCTTCTAATCTCAGCCTCTTCTTCAATTCGTAATTAGTTCATCAAGCCATTAGAAAAACAAGACACACATATTTTAAATTTAAATATTGTAAATAAATGAGGTCTTTTATTTTGTTTTTTTTTCTAATTTTTAACTTTTATTTTTTTTTCTTCAAATCAATGTTTTTGTTATGTTCGTTCAAAATTAATAAAATGAGAGAAAAAGTTCAAATATATATATTTATTTATATATAAAAATTTTTGTGACTAAGAGAGACTGAGAAGTGCATAAAATAATTTAAATTAATTTTATCATTTTTATTTTTGATTTTGGCTTAACACATAGTTTTTACAGTGTATATCAGCATAAACGTTTAATTTTTTTTGTTTGTCTAATAAAAAATTTTATATCAAATAAAAACTTAAAATAAAAAAAAAAGTTTTTAATTTGTTTCTTTTGGAATCTAATTCCGTGATAATACTTTTTAACAATGATTAGCGAGTTGGATTAGAGTCGACTTTCAATCAATATGTCAGTAGCTATCGGCTGGGGATTAGGCATTTCCCGTTGAAAACAAAATTCGAAATTCAAAAGCCTCACAAATTCCCTTCCTCTCAATTATTTCCAAGACTGCTTACATTATTTTCAAAATATGTTAGATCATTATGATTCGACAATCAATAATTATTTGGGGAATTAATCTAATTGACATGGCATATTGCTATGTAGATGAAATACTGCAAATTATTTCAACAACAACAACAACAATAATAATAATAATAATAACAATTTTTCTTCAATTAAACCATCTTAGTGTGTATCAAATTTAATAAAACTTATTTGAGGCACATATCCGTGCATTAATTGATTTTAATTCATTCAAATTTGGCTTTAATTATGTAAGCCCGAAGAGCTCAACCAAAAGGTTTTATTGGCAGATGAAATCTGAAATTGAAGATTTGTTCTCAAGCAGCAAAAAGAATGAAGAAAAATTCATGGTGCTCTAAATGAAAATCTAGCATTGCCGATAGGTATTCATTTTTAGTTACTTATAAACATTCGTGATTTGTTTATTTGGTTAATAAATATTTTAGTGATTTGTAGCTTTTTTTTTTTCTATTATTAACCATCCACTACTATTGTATATCTTGGAGGACTTCACTTCAAACACAATTTCAAAGTTAGACCAAATTTTTCATGATCTAAAACCTCGACATGGAATACTTTTTCTTTTGGATTGAATATTATTCACAACTTTATTCTGATTTAGTTCACCTTTTGTTTGAATTTTTTTCTTTTTAAAAACAAAAACATATCGTTTCTCAAAGTTAAAATCAAATTTTAACATTTTATTTAAAAATTGTTTATAAAAAATAGTAGAACTCTTAATGCTTCAGATCACATCTAATAGAAAATTTTTGTCGAATAAGCCTTTCAAATTTGAGCAAAAAAAAAACTACTTGCCTAGATGATCGACTAATAAAATATGACTTGGCATTTTTTTTAAAATTATTTATTTATTTAAATTGAAAATATATTTTTAGCATTACAAAATTACTAAGTTGAAATTGGATATGGATTGAAATCATTATTTGAAAAAACAATTTAGAAAAAATTCTAATTTGAACTTGATAATAAAATTTCTGTATAATTTTAAATAAGCCAAACTTTAAAAATATATAAAAAATAAAGTCAAGTATCGAATAATTTTTATATTCTATTTCAAAAAACACCTTTTTGATAATGAAAAAAAAACTTAATTTTAAGGACACTTTAAGTTTATGAAAAAAAAACAAGTTAAATAAGAAAAATAAATCCCAAAGTTAAATTACGTGCTCGAATTTTATATTTTCAAATGAAAATACCTTAATTCAGCTGTTTGTAAGATACTAACTAGAAATTATAATAAAAGACTTTGTTGATGGTTAAACTTTATTTAGAACTTCTAAGGAAAAACAGGAAAATAATAATTAATGAGATCTGATCTAAAGTTATATGCTAATATCATTAAATTTATAGTCACGATTCGAACAATTGCATTCATCTGCTGTTGTATTGTCTATTGGAATGATACCACTACTACCTCAATGCATTATGAACATAAGATTTCGATGACTTGAACATGAACTTAGAATGAAAGAAAAAAGAATACCAAAAAAGGCTCTTAAATGGACATCCCAAGGGCGACGTAAGTTAGGAAGATCAGCAGTAACATGGAGGTCAAAAATCACCAAAGGGCTCATCGAATTAGCTTTAGGATTTGTTTATTTTTGGTTATTTAAGCAGTATCTGAATTATTCAAAGCAAAACATATTCATTAATTATTTTTTTGTAATTTTTTATTTTAAAGTTTTAATAAATAAATTTTCATATAACAAAAGAATATTAATCGGCAACGAAAATAATTAAAAAAATTTATTTAGGTTTTAATGTAAATAAAGTGCAAATATTTATTTGAATTGAGTTTTTTAAATTGAGCAAAAAATTCCATTCATAGCTTTTTATTTCAAAGAAGTCATATAAAATTAGAGTAATTATCGACAAGTTAGAGGATTCACCATCAAGTCTTATTTAGAGCGATTATAATTCGATAAATGTTCGGAATCAAATTTCGATTCGATATACATAGGTACAATAAATAGGCAAGGTTAATGCTTGAGTGAACATTGATTTTCTTGGTGTTTAGTAATCTGAAAAATCTGTCATTCTCTAACACTTATCAAAACATAGAGATCTAACACTAAATAAAACTACTAAATATAAAATTTCTATTATTGGTACCAAACATAACAAGATAATGTGCTCGTCAGAGCGTAAAATAATTGGATTTGTATGAAAATGTGGACCTCGATGAGTTTGGCATTTAATTGAGTGTAAATTAGAGTCTGGCGGCTTTTTTTTTTGACTCTTTTCTATTGGAATAATATTTGCTTATCGATTCTGTCAATATTAACTTTGAGCTGTAGCCGCTGGAAACAAATCGATTCTTCTTGAATATGAATTTTAAATTTCAAAAAGTTTAGAACAACATTGCCTTGAAAAAATATTGAGAAACAATTAAAAGCTAGAGAACAAAAACAAAAAAAAAATAATAATTAATAATAGTCCAATATTTGCATTGCTTGAAAATTCATGTTGACTTTTCAAACATTTGAGATCAATTTTAATTTAAAAAAATGACAGCTACAATCCGGATAAGTCAAATAGTTTAATTAAAGCCTTTCGTTACTTGGCGATATCCCACTGAATCTTGCTAATTGTATATTGATTTATTTGCTGTAAAAATAATCGTTATTGTTGTTATTCTTGTTGTTTTGTATGTGCGTTAATCTTTTGACCAAACTAGATGTTATCATGATTGTTCCATGTGAGTGTAAATATTAGCATGGTAAATATTGCATAAGCTAGCTTAATCAGAAGCAAATTGTTTCAATTGATCTTAATTACTAGTCAAATTCTCAAATATCTAATATTAACAGCATGAGGCCAGGCATTTACTTGACAAAACTTGGTCAAGAGTTGAACTCTATTTCAATAAAGTGTTGTTTTTTTTCTCCAAAATTTGTAACCAGACCTAATTGTGCACTTAATTAAAATTTAATTGTATTCAAGAGGTTTAAATTTTAATGAAATTTTAATTTAATTATTGTCAAATATAAAATAGCTCTTGAAAATTGACTAGATCAGCAGGATAGAGAAAAAAGAGCTGGTCAGTATTTTTTAAGGTTTTTTTTAAGGCTGTACAGGTGTTTTAATCTGGTTCGAAAGAGGAATTTTGAGTGTGTATTTTTAAATTTTTTATCAATAATAAATAAAAAAAAAAAGTAAAATAAATTGTTTCGTGATGTCCAATGGTTTGTTGATTTTAAATTGTTCTATTCATGTTTAATTAATTGAAAAATAAAGAAAACTATTTGTGTGTGTGTGTGTGCTTTGTGTTGGACTGCTAACTTATAATTACTTGAACAAAAAGCATAATTTATTGATTAGTCTTTTAGGCTATTATTAATTTTAAGTAAATAATAGAAATCTTTGATCGATGCTAAAATTATAGATGCTTATCTTTGTGTATGCTTTTAAAAATTAAAAGCAAAGTCCGCTTGCCAAATGAAATTAGTTAAATCGTTTAAGAATTTCTATTATTTTACGTAAATGTCAATGCAAGAATAGAAACTAAATAAAATTCATTGGATTTTAGATTTAATTATGGCTCTAAGGCGGAAAACTACATTAATTGCTCAAAGCCATCATTTTTTCTCAATTATTAAATTATTTGATTTAGTTAAATCTAATTATTTTGAAAATTGAAATATTCAAATAAAAAACTACTTGATTTTAACGATTTAATTTTAAAATTTTGCTTTCTTAAAATAGAATTTGCTCTATCTCGGAGCATTTGAGAGAAAAAAAAAACTTTTAAGCAAAATTAAAGAATTGAACAAAAAAATTGTGAAAACAAAAACAACTATTGGCTTATTTTATCTAAAGATATATTTTTTTTTTCAAGTTTTTATGAAAAATAAAATTACAATTTTATGTTTACCGCAATACCTTATAAATTCATAAAATAAAAATTTTGACTGCACACAAGAGCTTTTAGCTTATCAAAAAGACAAAATTAAAAAAAAAAAATTCGCTTATTATACTAATTTAATTTTAATTTAACACTTGGGTACAAGAAATTGATTGCACAAAGCGCATAACAATGAGAAACTTGCTTTAAATTGGCTCTCTTCAATTTCATGGTTAATAGGCCAAAGATATTACCAATGACCTAAAATATTTAAAAACTGATTTTAGTTAGGAATTTTTGGCTAAAAATTGTAGAATTTTAAATTTAGAAAAAAAATGATTTATAATCTTATAATTTCATAATGTTCCAAAATAAACTCGTTTCTCGAAAATTTTGACTATTAATATTTTAAAAGTACATTTTATTTTTGTTGTTTGATTTGCTTATTCATCCTTAGTTTCAAATTATTATGCATCAAATTTAAGTTTAAATTTTTGATTTTAATTTTTACTCAAGTATTTTTTTAAAAAATACGAAAATAGAACAGTAATTGAAATTGGTAGAAAAGTTTATAACTCTGTATTCTTAAAGCTTTTTCTAGTTGAGTAAATGCAAGGTACAAATTTACAAAATTAGTAGTTTGTTAGTGATAGGCACAATCTATGCCAAAAACAATACAGCCAAATTTGTCCAAATTTAAATTTTGCTAAATTTGCAAAGTTTTATCAGAATTTTCTAAATACTCAGAGGTCGGAAGAATTTTTTCTGGCCTTTTTTTTCTACTCATTCATTAACTTTTTTCCATTAAAAAAAAAATATTGTGTGACAAAAATTAAATAATTTTATCATTTTTTTAAATTATTTGCTTTTTTTTCCTTTATCACTGCTTGTAGAGCATTGGGTCATTACTTATAATTTCTACTCAAATTGATTTTTTGCCTTTATGTTTTCTTCTTTCCATTTCATTCCCATTTCGATGAACTCTTTCGTGATAGTTGACCTCCATGTTATTGCTGGTCTTCCTACCTTACGTAGCCCTTGATAAATAACTGCCGGCTTTGGTTAGTGTTCGAATAATAGCAGATCTTTTAATTGTTTTCGTTGCCGATTAATATTCTTTTGTTTTTTGAAAATTTATTTATTAAAACTTTAAATAAAAAATTACAAAAAAAAAATTAATGAATAAATAACCAAAAATAAACAAATCCTAAAGCCTGTTGTAACTCTTTCTTAATCTTACAACTATTTCTTTGCCTGAACAGTTTGATTATTTTGCTATTTTCTAAATGTAAATAACTGGGGACTTTGGTTACTGTTCGAATAACTGCAGATCTTTTTTTTTTCTTTATCGACTCATTCTGGAGCATAGGGTCATTACTTTTGATTTCCATTCAAGTCGATTTTTGCGCCTTCACCCTTGGTCCTCCGCACATCATCCCCATTTAGATGAGCTCTTTGGTGATTTTGAAATTGACAATGGCTTTGAAATTGTTCTTTTGTATAGTTCAGCATTTGACAGTGTCTCAGGCCAATATTTCCCCAGAATCCTCCGCTTCTGCTTTTGCTTCTCCGGCTTCTAGTACTGAAGGTGTTCAGATTTCATTTGTTAGATTCACGCATTCCCGAACATTCACTCTTGTACATTAGTGTTGCTTTTACTGTACTGCTGTACAAACTTTTCTTTATGTTTTTTTTGTGATCCGATTGCTGTAATTGTCAAAATGAAAACAAATAACAAAAAAGATCAAAAAACCCCTCGGTCTTTAAGTGTTAATAATGTAATTATGAATGTTTCACCATGATCCATTTAGAGAACTAGATTCTAGAAAACCTTATTTGGATTTATAAAATCTAAAATAGTATTGATCTGAGTTCATTAAATTTTCAAATAATAACAAACAATTATTTTAAATCTTAAAAATATTTATTTTCGAATTTACAATTTGATTAGTTCAAATAAGAGTTTGATAAAAATATACAAATTTTTATTTTAAATTTCCTATAGTGTCATTTCAATTTTGATATGCTCTTTTTTTATGGTTTGACTTTGACTTGGCCTAGCTTGACGTGGTTTACCATTTAACAAACGCATGCTTTGTTCAAAGTACTGATTCGGATGATTCACTGGGACCAATTCATCTGTTTTATGAGAAAATTCAAAATAGCGTTGACAAGCTATTTGATAGTTATTCGAATCTGCATGATCCATTATCTAAAATAAAAAAAAATTCAACTCTTAAATGTAAAAATTTTTTGGAAAAAATTAGTTTTACCTGATTTGTTTCGTCCTGTGTTCTGCCATACTGGCGTAATTTTTGTTTAAGAAATTCTCTTTCGAAATGCTTAAAAGGACTTAAAAGGAAATCAAAATTTTTCTCTAAAAATTAATTTTTGAAAAAAAAATACCATCCATGATAATCATTGTTGCCAGGCATATGACTAGTGATTATTTTCAAGCAACTGTAAGGTGTGTAAGATGTTCGTTTACCTTCTTTGCCATAAGAGTGTCTTATATTGTAAGCATATTCTTTTTCAAACTTTCATATATTTTTAATTTTGTTTAATTTTATAAATTTAAATAGCAAACAAACTTTATCGACTGGTATGGAGCCTTTCGAGAATTCTGTTCGCCAAAATCTCAAACTTTCTTCTAGTGGAAGTCCAATACCTTTCAAAAAGAGCAAATACTGTAATCGTCCGTAGTGTCTCAAGTGGTGATTTGTCTTAAGAGCTTCATGTAAATTGCGCATGCACATTGGAAATGATTTAATTGAAAGCTAGTTATTAAGAAAATTAAATTTTATTTTTTCAAATTTTCTAAATTACAGAGTCCAAACTTTCTGCTGTCAAGTGGTCTCTAGCGGCAGTGTCAGAATAGTTATCTCCGACATCTCGTTCACGCAAAATTTTCAACAAGTCTGAAATACGCTGATCCTCTTCAATTTCTTTTATGTGTCGGCTCAGAGTCTAAAAAAATTCAATCAAATTAAAAAAAAATTTTTTTCCTAAGATCACACTGATAAGCTCTTTGATAACCGAGTCCTGAAAACATGGGTCAAAACTGAACCAAAATCCGATATGGTTACATATGCAAAACCATTTTTTAAATAAACTCTTCTACTTTTAACAAGTTCTAAAACTTCTGTAAAATTGATCTAATCATAAAATTTATCCATAAAAAAAAATAAAGAAAATATTTTCTATTAAATTAAACCTTAAAATAATGAGTGTTTTTTATTTGGTTGTAGCTACTTCCCATATCAATTAACCCATCAGCAATAGTTTCTTTTTCCTGGTCACTTATCTTTTTGTTTGTGAATGAAAGGCAAATTTTAAAAAATCTTTAATTTAAAAAAAAAATTAATTTTTACTGGGACATAAACTAAATTGTTATCATGCAAAAATTTTTCAATTACAGCCGTATCATTTTGAATACGACTTAGCTTGTAGCGAAATAGGTCTACTTCTTGTTGAATGAACCATCGTTTAAGTTCTTCTCTAAAAATCTAATTTTAAAAAAAATATAAAAATTTTTCAAGTTAATACGTTTGGCAGAATGCAAGTCTCAATATAAAATGTGATACTATGTCTTTATTCAATTCGGCTTCGTCAATAGGTGTATCTTTGGCCTTTTTAATAAAAAAGAAATAAAATTAAAACAATAATTAAAATCAAGAACCATACTGAGCAAAGAATAGTTTTTAAAAATCCTAATTTTCTTAGTTCTGTATCTAATTTGGACAAATAATCATTGCCTCCTTTCATGTATCTGGCACCAATTGTTTCAAACATCTGAAGGACTTGAAAATATCATCAAATAAAACAACTTGATATTGTATTCTAAATGTCTGCAAACCTGAAAATCTTTCGATGGCAACAGAGGCAAATTCATCGAATTCCAGTCTTCCATCTGGTGGACTGTTATACATTAATAAGGGAGAAACTATTTCCCGCTTAACATTTTTTGCAATTGTTTCATGCTTACGTCCACCTCCTATAATCATCTTAATTTTCTAACAATTTTTTTTTCTTTATTTTAGATCTTATTAAAAAAATCATTCAATTGTTTTAATAATTTAAATAAACGACAAAACTTTCCTAACTTTTTTGTAAAATTAAAGTAAAATTTAAAAAATATTGTTCAAAATTTTTTATTAATTTATTTTTAAATCAACTAAAAAATCGAATAGAATAGATATTTAAACGAAAAAATTCTAGCTTCGATAAAATAAAATTTTGTTTCAGTGGGATCTACATTCTTGGAAATGAAGTTTGAATTGCCTCTGGAGTAGCGTCTTCCGATCGCCATTGAGATGTCACAGTTTTCAATTGTGTGTAGAAATTAAAACCCTTTATAGAAATAGAGTAATTAATGAAATATTATGATAATAAAAATTAATGCTACATTTTGACCATAAAAATTGGTATCTCCTAAGAAAGATCCTCTGGATCCAGTAAACGAAAACATTGGTAAAGGAACTGGAATTGGAACATTAATTCCAACTTGGCCAACATCAATGTCATGCGTAAATTTGCGAGCTGTAGCTCCATTTGTTGTAAATATAGCAGTGCCATTTCCATATGGATTATTGTTAATCAGATCGATAGCATCATTCAATGTGTCCACACACAAAATTACCAAAGCTGGACCAAAAATTTCCTCTTTATAACAAGTCATGTCAGGCTAAAATTTAAATTAGACAAGTTTTAGAATAGAATTTGTCAAATAGCTGAAATTTACTTTGACTTCAGAGATGACAGTTGGACCAACAAAGTTACCATTTTTGTATTTTTCTACAACTATTTCTCTACCGTCCAACAAAACTTTAGCGCCTTCTTTATAGCTCTTATCTATGATATCATGAATTCGCTTCTTTGAATCTTTACTAATGACTGGACCAATATCAGTTCCCGGTTCATGTCCAGCATTCACTTTGAGTTTTCTGGCTTTTTCTACCAAATCTGGAATCCAGTTTTTAGATTCACCTACAAATACAGCAGTTGTCAATGCCATACAACGTTGACCAGCCGCTCCAAAAGCAGCACCTATTAGCTGGTTGAGAGCATTTTCTTTATTTGCATCAGGCATTACAACTCCATGATTTTTGGCACCCTAAATTCAAACACTAAATTCACCAAAATATCACAAAAGATTTAATTACCATATTTGATTGTACTCTCTTGCCATTTTGAGTACCTCTTCGGTAAATATATGTACCAGCTTGGTCTGAACCAACAAAAGAGATAGCTCTAATTGCTGGATCATCACAAATAAAATCAACAGCTTAAAAAAATTAAAAAATAAATAAATGTTAAATAAAATTAATTAAAATATTTTATTCAACCTTGATGCTGTCCATGTATTATATTGAGAACACCATCTGGTAAACCCGCTTGGCGAGCTAATTCAGCTAGCATTAGAGCTGCTCCTGGATCTTTTTCGGATGGCTTTAGAATCATAGTATTTCCAGCAACTGTTGCCAATGGAAACATCTATTGATGAAAAAAATTTTTTTTTTTCACTTGGAATTATTTGAAACTAACCCAAAGTGGAATCATAGCTGGAAAATTGAATGGGCAAATGCCGGCAGTTACTCCAAGAGGAATTCGATATGATGTACAATCAATATCTTTTGCAATGTTTGGCAATGTATGTCCCATTTGCATAAATGTAACACTGCATGCATGCTCAACAACTTGCAAACCTCTTAAAACATCTCCTTCAGCATCTGGCAGTGTTTTTCCCTGTTCTCTGGTTACGCTAGCCGCTAGATCTTTCTAAATATTTTTTTAAATTAAGACAAAAATTTTCTCTTCTATTCATAGATTAATCTACCATGTTTTCTTTAATCAATTGTTGGAGTTTAAGCATGACTTGTTGTCTTAGTAGGGGAGTAGTTTTTGACCAAGTTTTAAAAGCCTTTTTGCTACTTTCCACTGCCATGGTCATTTCTTCTTGTGTTGTTTTGGGAACAAGACCAATAAGTTCATTAGTAGCCGGATTGTATAAATCTATAAATTCTTTTGCTTTTGATTCCACTGGTTTGTTGTCAATCCATAATTTGACAGTTGGCTAAAAAAATCGAAAATTTTTTTCAGCTAGTTTTTAGATTTTTTATATGTTACCGCAGTAGAATAGAGCCTATAAGTTGCTCTTGCAGAAATGGTTAATTGATTCAAGTTAGAAAAGCGTAACATTCTTTTACTCTAAATTAAACAATTAAAAGTTATTTTCATTTCTATTTAATAATTGATTATTCTAGGTAATATGAAGTCAAAGACATTCAATATTTACAAGATTTTATAGTTATTGAGAACGCTTTTATAATACCAGGGGTGTGATCGTTGAGAAAATGCTTCAAGAATTTTTTTTTAAAAAGATTTACATTTACATAATTTAAATTTGCAAAAATTAGGTATATTTTGTTCAAATATGATTATGAATATGAAAAAATTAACTTGTAAATTTGAAAAACTTTATATGATTAAATCATATTAAGAATGTAAAGGATGGTTTATTTTTAATGGTAATTTTTCATTAAATTAGAAAAATTAGATATTATTGTGTGAATCAAATTAATTTTGTTAATTCGATATAATTTCCAAATCGGTTTAAAACTTAGAATAAAAAAATTAAAACATTATTGTTAAATTAAATTTTTTAAATCTGCCAATTTAAGCAAAAAATTTCTGAATTCATTGTGCTCAAGTATGGTTTTTTTATGTTTCGATTTAAAAAAATTAAAAAAAAAAATTTTTATAAGCAAGAAAGAGAAGTTAATTTTGAAAGAGCATTTAAATTTAAAAATTTTTTTTTCATTAATTTGAATGAATAAATAGATAAATAGCATATTGAAAATTTTTAAATCCAGTAAAAAATAAAAAAATGTCATGATTAAAATAATTTTTCCGAAATTTTCAAAAACATTTTCTTCAAAGTTTATTTAAAAAAAAATACAAAAATAATAAAATAATAATAAATAAATAATACAATACTTCTTGTGCCTTGTAACTAATTCTTTCAAACTTCCCTGATCAGGAAATTAGAGAGCATTTGAGAAGAATCTCAACAATCTTCAACCCACTGCTTGAAAAATGACTAAATTCTCTACTTTACTAATAGAATCGTGAATGAATGAAATTATTTACTTCGGGAAATAATAGAAGTCTTAACACTCTATCAATTCAAAAACAAAAATTTAATTAAACATAGGGTCATATCAGTTTATTTTTACAATTGAAATTTTAAATTATCCTGAAAATTGTCTTATTTTGTATTTAACTTATTGTTTATTTTTGTCCTAATTATGTATCATTCATACCAATTTATATTTTTATACCTTGATCCAAAACGTCCAAGCTTCAAGTCACTAAACGAAATAATAATAATTTTTTTTATTATTTTTATTATTTATTAAGTTCAAGCTTCATAGGCAAAAATAAGAAAAAAAAATATAAAATAAAAATAAAAAGTTAAATTAGTTCGATGCCGTATTTTAAATACCAATTTAAGTAAAAATATTAAGAAAAAGTATAAAAAGATTTACGTATAAAAGTTAGATTTTATTTAATAATAATATTTTATTTAGTATATAAAAAAATTTTCTTTTTTCTTCGTTAGTTTTGGGAAAAACTTGTGACATCCAAAAATAAGATTATCACAACCAAAAATTAGATTTTCACACACTAAAAAAAAAACTTATCAAAACTATCCAAATTTTTATTTTTAAATAAAAAAATGCATCACACAACATTTTGATTTAAATCAAAAACAGATAAAATGCAGATTCACATAATAAAATCTTGGCTAGACTAATAATCTAAAGTTTTTTTGAATTTTTAGGCGGTATTCCTCCTTTTGAGCTTTTTGGCTTCTCCTGAATATTTTCTTATTTTTTCAATTTTTTTTTCATTTTCAAGGTTAATCAACCGGCTAGTGCTCTTATCGTAATCGACTGATTAACACTTCATTTATTTAATTTAATAAAATTTTTAACAATTAAAATTAAAATTAAAAATAAAATTATCTGTTATTTTGAAAACAAAGAAACATTAAATTAACTTAAATCTCTCGAGTCATTTTTAAGAAATCTATTTTTTTATATTCTTAGGCGAGTTATGATAGACTCAAAAGAGAATTATAGCATTCTTTATTGTAAAATTCTTTATTGTATATATATCAACCATATTGTAAAAGCACCAATCTTTTAGAATATTTAAATACAATTGAAAATTAGCTAATACATTCCCTATTCCTTTTCAGAATGACTTATGGTTGTGTCATCTGCAAACATCTTAATACTAAATTTCTTTAAAAGAAAAAGAAGGTCATTCACAAAAATTAGAAAAACTGAGCTTTGTGGAACTCCTAATTTAAGTGATACAGGTTTTGAATTTTCTTTACCAAGGCGAACTATTTGTGATTTATTTCTAAAATAATTAGAAAGTAGTTTCAAGGATTCATTATCAAACCAATAATGGAACAGTTTTAAAAGAAGAAGATTTGAATCTATCACATCAAAGGCTTTTTTCAAGTCAATAAATAAAGAAAGAGTAGTCAATTTATTATCCCTCGCAGAATTAAAAGATAGGAATGGCCAGATCTAAAACCATGCTGACAATTTAAAAAAAATACTTTTTGACTCAAAATTAAAGCTAATCTGCTTCGCCAAAAGTTTTTCAAACATTTTTGAAATAGGCGAAAAGACAGATATAGCTCTATAGTTATTAATATCTGATCTTTCTCCTTTATTTTTATATAAAAGGTTTACTAAAGCTAATTTCCAGTCATCTGGAATACTCTTCAAATTGAGGCATTCATTAAAAAGTAAATGTAAAATAGGAATACATATGTCCGGAAGACTTTTTAAAAGTTTTGAGTGTATTCCAATGAAACCTGGTGAGCTAGAAGAAGATAATTCATCTAGAGCCTTTTTAATGTCATCAAAAGTGAACTCATGGAACGAAAAACTTCAAAAACTTCACTAAGTAAAGCTTCATGAGGCGATCTTCGCTTCCTATTTTCTTGAAAATTGGATCCAACATTATCAACTAATGCATTAGAAACTTGGTTAGTAGCAATTTTATTTTCAGATCCGGATTGTTACTCTATTTGATTTAAGATAATGAATTAGATGTTTATTCAGACATAATCGATTTAACTCCTCGAATTTTCTAAAATGCATTTAAGTTTAAAAGATAGACTTTGGTAGATTTTGGCATTTTTTTATCTACAATTTAAATTTATTTTTGGCTAAAATATACTGATAAAAAAATATCTAACTAGAATAAGATAAACGCACACAAAATTTAGATTTTGACAACCAAAATAAAATTTTTTTCGATCAGTTTTTAGTTAATTACATTTGAGTATAATGAGTATAAAAACTGATTCTTCAATTCTTTTGAATCAACAATCAAAATTAAAATTTTTAAAGTTTGTAAAAAATTAAAAATTATATTTCATTCACCGGTTTTATTGGAAAAATGGCCAATGTTATATAGATTAAAAAAAATAAATAAAAATGCAGCCAAAATAAAGCTGTTTTACTAAAATTTTCTAAGAATCTCTCAACACCATTAAAATTTTAAATATATTTAACATTAAACATTTTTCAAAAAATATACAAAAAAAAACACCTCAAATAAAATTCGCTTCCAAAATTGAAGCATATCAAAATTTGAACGATTCAAAGGCACTGAGAATTTACATGTGTAAATTTCAAACACCGGTTGCCTATTGCATAGGTTAAATAAAAAAAGATTGATTCGTTAAGTTCACATTTTCATTCAAATTCTGCTGATTAATGCCCGAATTATTTAAAATAAATAAATTAGTGTTTGTTTGATTGATGGGTGATTGAGATATGCATGTCGGATTGGGCGATGTAGACGATGTCGAAGGATTTGACCAAATCAAATTCGAGTAAGCCGACCGATCGAAATTTAAGTTTATCAGATTATTATTGGCATCAGTCTTTGTACCCGAGTCATAAACAAATGTATTCATTTGTTCAAAGTTTTGCATAATTGTATTATTGTCACTGACATTTTTTGTGTACTTGCCAGAAATATCAATAAGCTTGGGCTCGTTTTTATTCTGTTTCAAAGGCTTCAAATCACTCTGGTTTGTAAGTGGATGAGTGTTGTCAATGTGCCGTTGAGCATGTGATTTATTCTTGAACAATTTTTGACAGACTGGACATGAAAACTCCACATGACCATTCTCAATGTGGTACTTGCCGCTGGTTCTGGTCGAAAACTCTTTGTTGCAGAGCGAACAAGCAAACTGAGGACTGATCGAGTGTTTGGCCTGAATATGCTTTGTCAGTTGACTTTCGTAGAAAAATGACTTAGAACAAGTCGTACACTTAAAACTCTTTTCTCCTGATCCATCTTCGGCCTGACTTTTCGTTTCTTGGTTTACAACAACCTAATTAAATTATAAAATAATCAATTCCATTAAAAGCATAAGATCATAATTTAAAAAGCCATCACTTAGTAGAAATAATTTGCTTTAAATTCTTTGGTCATTTTAACTGTTCTTCAAAATGATATTTCAGATCAAAGTTAAATTTATGAAATAATATGATATTTAAATGGACAATGGATATTTAAATGCAGACGGTTTCAGAGTTGAATTAGCTGAGATTACTACTGAGCGCGATCTTGGTGTAATGGTGAACAACAAACTAAAATGGAATGATCAAATTGACAACTGCGCTAATAAAGCTAACAACATGCTTGGTATGCTCAAGAAAACGTTCGTGTATTGGGATGCTCAATCGTTTTTGGAGCTTTATAAAA
>PJRA01000005.1:1740741-1760027 GCA_016987375.1 Brachionus koreanus
TCAAAAAGTCGATTTGAGACTGTCAGTAGTTTAAGTTTATTATATGCCTCATGATGTAATATGTTGGAGGGAGTATCATATCTTAATTTTAATATAGAACGAAACGCTGTATTTTGGATTACTTCTAATCTTTTTATATTAGTTTCTAAAAGAGAGTTAAGACAGGGGAAAGAGTAATTTAGAATAGATCCAATCAAAGACTTATAAGAATTTCCTAGAAAGTTCTAAAATCAAGGCCCCATTTTTTATTTGACAAGATTTTGATTAAGTTGTAGCGTTCTTAATTTTCTTCTATCATTGAAGAAAAGGTTAGTTAAGAATCGAATTTAATACCTAGGAACTTTATTTCTTTTAAGGTTTCGATTTGTATTTTATTTCTATTTATTATTTAATTTTAATTTCCCTAAATTTTAAACTATTTTATTTTATTTTAATTACACTTCTACTTTTTTTTATTTTTTTTTATCCTATTTAACTCTAACTTTATTTTTATTTTTATTCATTTTTTTTTAATCTGAAGGAGCTATAGCTCGGTACAGAAATTACAAATAAAAAAAATTATTTATTTATTTATTTGTATTACTTTACCGAGCTATAGCTCCTTCAGATTAAAAAAAAGAAAAAAATTTAAAAAAATAAATAGAAGTGTAATTAAAATAAAATAGTTTAAAATGTAGGGAAATTAAATTTAAATTAAAGTTACGGATAAAATTTAGTTACAGATAGATATTTTTAAATGTTTAAAAATAATGAAATAGTTAGGTAGCAATTACACAATGGAGTCGAGTATTCGATATATCTTGATTCAAATCCCTCTTTCTAAAGACTCTGACTTTCTAAGCCCGATTTTTTTAATGTTAAAACCTTTTTTTTATTATATAAATAAGTTAAATTTTACAAGTAAATTAAATAAATACATAATTTCAGTTTTTAAATTTAATTATTGACAATTTTATTTATTTATTTGTAATTTCTGTACCGAGTTATAGCTCATATTTTTATTCCCATAAATCTTTAAATATCTAAATCAAGAAATATTTAATTAGTGAACTAATCTATATAAATATTAATTTTATTTACAGTTAATAGTTAAACAGGATTAATACAAAATCAATTTTCAATTCCTGTTCAATTTAGCTTCTTTACTGATAACTAATAACAAACAGAATAATGTGACTTTTGACACATATTTGTTTGTGTTGGCAAGTTTACATTGTATCGAATTAATATCGACGATGGTCAAAATTCTCATCAGTTCCATAATTATTCAAAACAATCACAACTAGCTTCATCACTGCATCCTTTAATAATTAATAACTTTGTCACCTAAAATTAAATATTTATTGTCATTTCCGTTTACAGTTTTAAAAAAAAGTCTCCCAATTGCGGCCTATATAACCATATTAGTCAAATGCGATTTAGTCATCATTTAATAAGCTTAAAAATCAATTTGATAAACCAAAAAGATATAAATTGTATACTTTCAATCAGATAAGATAGTCGTAAAAAATTAGCATAGCACGAATTTACGTAATTTACACCTGAGAGATTTTATGACTAGCTTAATCCAATTTGCCGATCGCTACTCTTTGAGTTAAGTAATAAAATCTGTCGATCTAAACAATTAGCTAATTTATGCTCTAAATAAGATAAGATACGTGTTAGATTTTCACAGATTTAGCTCTTGACGAGAATAAAGTCGGATATTGGCATAGTGTCGAATATCCTAGCAACCTACTTCGACCAATTAGTTTTTAATAAACTGTTAAATTAACACTGTTATAAAATAATTAAGATTAATTAAGATAATTGTTTTATTGACTTTTTTAAAAAAGAATTATATAAAAACCTTTTTACATTGGCTCTTACATTAACTTTATTTTAGAATTTTAAACTGAAATTGATAAAATGTTCCATATGAATAATCAATCAATAGAAGTCAACATTAATAGCGACCGTCTCACTCCGGATTCCGATGGACTAGGTTCATCTCTTGCTACCTCCCCTTCTTCTTGTGATGAGACCAATTTCTTATCGCCCATACCCACATCTAATTACTATTCAACTCCAAACACAAGTATTTACAACAACTATTATTACAATCAATTCTATCAACAGCCCGACTTTTATAACTTTCAAAATAGAAATTTGAATGATTCAAATTACCATAGCAGAAATAACTCGTTGATTCAAACTGAGTCTGTAAACGAAACTACTCACTTTAAACCTCAATTTGTAGTTCCGGAAAAACCAGTTGTAAAAAAGCCATTTCTAAAATTTTCAATTGATGCTATTCTTGGACTTAATAATAGATCAGAAGAAACCAAGATTAATAATTTACCTGATACAAATAATTCGCAAAATCATAGCATTGAAGAAAAACATGTAAAATCAGGCAAAAGAAAAGCTAGAAAGTCAATGGAAAGTACTAGTAATAATAATAAAAGAATGCGAACCATTTTTACTCAAGAACAATTAGATAAACTAGAAGAAGAATTTCTAAGACAACAATATATGGTCGGTAGTGAAAGATCTTATTTGGCAAATACATTGGGTCTAACTGAATCGCAAGTTAAAATTTGGTTTCAAAATAGAAGAATAAAATGGAGAAAAAGCCAAAGTGGTAATGTTGGTGACAAATTAAATGATGATTTCCTAAATCAATCAACTAATTCTTCATATGCAGATGAATAATCTCATTCCATTAAAATTTTTTATTTATTTTTATAACAATTCATATGTATATTTTGTAAATTTTTATTGAAAAAAATATTTTTTTATTTAATTAACTAAAATAAGAATATGACAATATTTTACATTTTATTTTTTGAAAAATAATTATCTTAAAAAACTAAATAAAATTAATAGAATTTGAGTTCTATAAATATCTCTATTTTCTAATTAAAAAAAAATTAAGTCTTATCCAAAACAAATTAAGAAAAAATTTTTTACATAAATACATGACAAAGTAAATGTATCAATCAGCTGGCTATCAATCAGTTTCTTAAGAAAAAATAACTTAGAATTTTGAAAATAAAAACTCGAAAATAAAAAAACTTTTATATTTGATAATATTGGTACATCAAGTTGATTTAAGATTAATGAAAATTTAGAAAAAATGAAAAGTATCTGATAGTTTAAAAATGTAAGATTTAGGAAATTTTTATTCATAAATTTAAACTTGTAGTAATAAATTTTTTATTTTTTTAATATAGAAATTATAAGTAAATAATTAAATTTCGGGATTTTACATATTTTTCGGATTTTAAGTTTTAATTTTAATCATAAAAATCTTACTCTTTTCTTTCGAAATTTTTTATATAATATTTCTTTTTAAAATAACTTTATTATAGAATTTTAACTACATGTAACCGTTCAACTCTAATACAATAAAAGAAAGAATAAATTAAAAAAATACTTTATTTCTACAGAAATACAATAATAAAATTTTTAAGCCCTATTTTAAATTTACTAAATATGTTAAAAATCAAACTATGATTTTGAAAATCAACAACTTTTCTAGTTATTCTAGTTATTTATTTCATATTTTTATTTTAATTTATTTTAGCTGTTTTCTACTAACTATGTTACATTTAATATTTTAATTTCATTTTTATTGACATTTTTTGAACAATTCTTTACTTTAAAAATGTAAAAATCTATTTCAACAATTTTTCTCTAATTTATTTAGATTCGAAAGATATATTTTTAAACAGTAAATTCTTATTATAAATTAACTTATGCTTTTTTTTTTTTTAGTTTAAGTCAAAGCATATTAAGCACAGTTATTCAAATTTTTTCTTTTTTACTATTTAAAAAAAAAATTTAAATAATTAAACAAATATTAAAATTGCTTAAATACAAATAATTAATTTTTTTTAGTAAAATTTATTTTCTAGAATAATTCCAATTTTTTTGTTTGAAATGAAAAATGATTTTATTTTTTCTTATTTAGCAAAGTTTGCTATCCAATGGCGGGCAATTTCTTTTAGATCCGATGCGAAATATTCTTCTTTCACAATATTCTTCGTATTTTTCAAAAGCTTTAGATTTTCTTTCTTTGGTTTCTTCGGCCAATTCTAAAAAATTAATTTAAAAAAAAATATTTTTAGTTGATGTTAACTTACCAGCATTTGGGTCTTTTTTGAAAAGAAAACGTTTAAAAAAATCCCCATTGTCATCATCATTGTCTTCAAGCTCATCCTCCAAAAAGCTCAATGCCAAAGCTCTCTCAATAAATTCTCTTTTACTGCCTAAAACGAGAAGTTTATAAAAATAATTAGTCTCACAAACTCAACCTTTTCCAAATGGCTTTTTAGTTGGTGTTGATGCCGACGTGGTTGCAGTGATGTTAGCTTTTTCTGACAGCAAAGGAATAAAAGTTTGCTTATTTTTAGCAAAGCACTCTTTAATGGGAAGACAAGTTCTAACTTTAAATTTTCCCTTAATTTCACATGCTTCTTCGTAATTTCTATAAGCCTTTCTTCTTCTAGCATCGGCCTTTAACTCAGTTTCCCATATTTCCTCAGGATCTTGCTTTCCTTTTAGAAATCTTTTGTAAAACTGGTCTTCTCGTCTCTCAAGCTGGTTGGTGAAATCAGATGCCATCTCTCGCTTAAAGAACATGGGCATGCTCATTAGAAACGGGTCTTGAACGTCATCATAGCCTTTTAAAAAATTTATAAACAAATAAAAATTTATTTTTGAATTAAATCTCTTTTATTTCTAAATATAAACAATAATTTTTTGAGAGAAAAAAAAACTAAGAAATAATTTTGCTTATGGCTTTTTTGGATTTTTGGTGGAGGCTTTTGGATCGTAATTATTAAAGGCATTTGGTTCAAAGCCAGCGCCACAACTGCTGATCGGTGGACATGCTCGTTTTCCCACAATGAAAAGTGGTTCACATTTTTCCTCATAAGCCTCGAAAGCCTCGGCTCTGCGCTCACCCAATTCGTCATTATCCTCACGAATTTCTTCGTTTTTACCGCCAAAAAGTCTCTTATAAGTATCCAAGAACTTGCTGGCTTCGTCTCGAGTCATTCTTTCTTAAAATAGAAAAATTAATTAATTAAGAGGCCTAGACCAGCAAATTCTTGAATTTGGAAAAGAGGACTTGATTATTTGGAAATAAAAGAAATCTTGTATGAGAAAGAAAAGTTTTACCTTGATTGTCGTCCGAATACCAGTCGTCATAGCTGGCCAAAGTAATGCCTACCATGGCACACAAAAACAATATAAATTTTGTTGAAGTCATTTTTAGATTTAGTTATCTTTTGTCTACAAATAGCTTTGAGATTAGTTTATATACTATTTAGAAGAATTAGCGTTGTTTATTTTTCAGTGTTAGACTGAATTTTGTTCTTATTGGAAGATAGAACTGGAATAATTTTTCATTTCAATAAATCAATGCAATCAATGTGCCTGGAAGTTTACCTTTTATGCTCCAAAGTTGTTAATTTAACAATTCTTTTATTCATTTAATGATACAGCTTAAAATATAAATATTATTTTATTTTAATTTATTTATTTTTATCAAATTAAATTATATTGCAGCTAAAAGCCTTGTAAATTCTTAATCTTCAAACTTAAACTATACATAGATCACAAGCTGTCCACATGTCTCTCTATTCTAATTTATCCTTAAAAGTAATTTTCCTTTTCTCCACCTGAATTTCTTCTCTGTTTTTAGCTGCAATTCGCTTGCCTTGAGGTGCTCATAATAATGCAACTCTAAAGTTACATTTAGTCATTCTCTAACATTCGGACCCATATAACGTAATTTTTCGAATTTATTGGTATGTGTTAAAAACAGGCTATTCAAATTCAAAAAGAGAAATTTTTTGAAAAAAACAAAATTTTATTTTGATAAGTGTATGATACCAATAACTTTAATAAACAGTAGTGTTACGATAACTGTTTTTTACGTAAATTCCTAACTTTTTAAATGCAAAAGAAGTAAAAAATTTAATAAAAGTGCAAATTTTTTAACGAAATTTATAGAAAATTAATTAATTTAAAAAAATAGGATTTTTTGTATGGTTTTATGTATACACATATTTAAATGTTTGACTAATGTCGGTCTTTTTTAATCACTTTTTCTATAACCTTTTTGTTTTCAAATAATTAATTTAATTTATTTAACTATTTAAAAAAAAATTCAAGTCAAATTAAAAATGTTTTAAAATAATTGTAAATTTCAAATATATATAGTTATGTAATAAAGCTTTTATGATGGAACAGGTTACAGGTATCAATCCGGCTCAAAAATCGCTTTACATCCGGCTCCAAAATTCAAACTGGTCAACCAGGCTTAGCTTTCATTCTTTCGAAAGTAATTAGAATTATTAACAATAGAAAGCTCAAAAATTTTTAGACCCTTTTTTAAAAGGGTGAAACTTAAATATTTTTTATAGAAATAAAATTTTATTAAATAGCTTATAAAAACTAAGCATCTTGTTTTTAATTCTTAAAAATTCTAATTAATTTTCAGAAAAATATTTATTTTGGTCTACATAACTAAACATGAAATTTTTAATTAACCATGAAAAAAAAATTTTAATTTTTTTCGTTTTAAACAAAAAATTTTTACTTTGAATTTTCCCATAGAAAGATCCTCAATTTTAAATTTTTTGAGATTCTATCAAAACATTGTCTATATTCTTGGAAGATATTGATTTTTTTCATCGATATCAATTATTTATATTCATAAACATTAAACAGAAAGCTCGGTCGTTTTATTGCAAATTTAAAAAATTTAATATTTCTAGAGAAATAAAAAAATTAGAAATTAACGAAATTTTTTAATGAAAATAGAAAATTTTGTAGTTCTAACAAGACATTTTTTTCAAAATTTTATTTTTTTCAGAAAAAAATATCTAATTAATATTTTTAAATTAAATTTATCTTTAATATTTGTTTATTTATTTATTTGTTTTCTGTACCGAGTTCTGAGAGCTTATTCAGATTAAATATCAGTAGGCTTGGAACACTTTTCCATTAAAAGCATTGAAATTTTTCAAAAATCCTTTTTTTTCCTTCTCCGTAAGCATGCTAAATTCTTGCTCTTTTAGTCTCCTCGTCTAGCGCGTTCCAATAGCCAGCTATTTTGTTGACAAAGAAGTTGTAGCGGACCATACAGTTGCGAACCAGTTGTCTCTCAATTGGCATGTTCTGGATCGATCTGCCGGACTGTCCAATCCGGATTTGACGCCATTATTTGATTTCCATATATGAGCTTAACTCGCTCATATCCATGCTGAATTTTATGGAGCTGAATTAAATCGCCTTGTCTTCGCCGATCTTCTAACGTGGGCCAACCAAGAGTCAAACCTTTTTTGAACTTTCTCAAGAACCTCGATACGGGTTCCAGACTGCTACTGCATATTCAAGATGCGGTCGGACGAATGAATGAGTTTAAGAGTATATTGACCAAGTGCTGAGAGAAGTAAGAGAATGCACTCTTGATACGACCTGCTTTCATTGTAGATTTAGAAGCTGCTCTTTTGGCTTGCTCGCTTGTGCCCGGTTTGAGATCACTGGTTATGATGATACCGAGATCCCGTTCCTTCGTGGTCTTTCCGAGGACATGATTTCCTAATCTGTAGTCATGGCAACTGTTGTTTGCTCCAATGTGCATGACGACTCACTTCTCATCGTTGAAACTTGTCTTTCACATGTCTGACCAATCAACCAAATTGTCAAGATCTCTCTGGAGCTGTTCTGTATCCTCAATACCATGCACTGCCCTCATGAGTTTACTATTATCTGCGAACAGCTTGCAAATGGAGCTGCACACATCTGACATGTCATTGATGAAAATGACGAAGAGAAGAATATGAGAAAATTCTATTACCATGCACTTAATAGTCTAATTCCAATCTTTCTTTACCACTTCTAACTCAAAGTATTGAATGATATTCTTAAAGTCACGTTCTCCATTGAAAAATGGTATGCTATCAAAACTTGCCATCCTAATAATACATCAATAACACACTTGTGGAAAATCTCTGCAACTCTGCAAAAAAATTAAATATTTTAAGAAATTAAAAAAATTGAATTGCAGTATTTTTGCACACTCTGGTTTTGTGTGATACCAACTATGCATCAGCTGATAATATTTTGATCTTTAAGATTTTACCAGTTTTTGAGTTTTTTTTTCTTAAATTTTTTTTTGTTAACCTACAAATTGGTTGAATTTTTTGTTGATACAAAAATTTTAAAAAAATTTCAAAATAGTTTATTTCGTTGTAATTTTTGATTTAAAATTTAGAAATATATAATTATCAAATAGATTTTTTTTTATACAAAAATAACACAAACTCAATCAAAAAGTAAAACTAAAATATTATTATTTAAAACAAATTCGAGAGCGAAATATACAGCTCCTTAGAACTTAGACCAGTATTGTATTAAGTAAACTAGGAAAAATAAACAAACAATAAATACTAAGACTGTCCAACCAAATTAACAAACAAAAAAAAGTATTGAAAAGAAAATAAAAACAATGAAAAAAAAAATAATCAAATAAATTAAAATTAAACATTAAAATTAGAATGGGACCGATTTTGATTAAAAAGGTACAAGACGGTCTTCATCATCGCCAAAAAAAGTTCTCACATTAAAAAACAAATAATCTCGTTTAAAGTCGCAGCAAGATGGCATTATTTTAGGCATTATGCTATATACAAAAAAAACAAATATCAAAGCAAAAAAAAATCCATAGAACAAAATTTTATTAAACGAAAATTTAACTCCTGCACTAGGCTCCTGGCCACCAGTTTCTTCTAAACACTGATCATCCCACTTGTCTTCAACTTGTTGAACTTCATTTATTTTATCAAACACTTGCACGTTCCGCCTTCTCAAACAATCATTATTATTTTGCTCTTCAAAGTCTTTTTTAAGAAGATTTAATTTTTCCAGTTCTTTTAAAGAATCTAATTTTTGACTAGAAAAGTTTTCGGTCGATGATTCCATTTTAGTTAAATATGCGGGAGTCGAGGAGGAAAAAGAGCCAATGTCAGTCGAATCCATAGTGGTTATTATACCACTATCGACTGATCTTTGTGCATCACTTTTATTTATTTTATCAGTTTGACTTGATTTCTCTTCTTGATTAATAATATCTATTTTTCTCTTTGCTTTACCACCTTGAAATGGACCAATTGTGTTTTCAATTTCAATGTGTTTGTAGCGTGGAGTCGATGTTTTTAGTTCATCGTAGCGTTCGGTTTCGCCACCATTCAAATCTAAATGAAGCTTGGCAAAAAATTCACCATGCTCATAGTTAAAACTTGTATTTGTTCTGATTTTATTTGAATCCAAGTCAATTTGCTGGTTTACTGTGTTGAAATTTTGGCTTTTTTTAGTAGTAAAGGGCTCATTTCTTTCCTTTTGTCTAAGTAATTCTCTCAAATAGTTAGTCTCGCTTTTGAATTTGTCCAAAGCAAGGCTATATTTTGAATAGACCGACTCTAAATCGCTCTCAGTGATGTTTTCTGCTGAAAATTTGCACAATTTGCCTAGCTCGCGACCAAACGTCTTTAAATGGGTTTCGAGAACAGTCAGGCTTGAGTCCAGCTTGTTCAAGTCGTCCTGGTTCAGCATGTCCATTAAATTTGTGTTGTTTAAATTTTTAACTGTGATCTCGTCGCTTGGAAAAAATGAACAGCTCGATTCACAGTTCGAGCAGTCAAGTGCTAATTCAGATTCGTATTCACCAAGCTTGCTTTTAATTGCAGTGTTTATTTCTTCTACCTGTTGCCAAGCGATGTGCAGATTTTCCAAATTTTTTATCAAAATCTTCAAGCTAAAAAAAAAACGTTTAATATGCATTTTTTTTGACAGAATTATTTTTGAAGAGTTTATTGTAAATTCAAATTAACAAGCATTTAAATTTGAATATATTATAATTAAAAATTCTTGAAATTTAAACAACTTTATTACCAATAATTTGGAATCTATTCTAAACTTTGAAAAATTAAAATAAATTTTATCTAATCTTTACAAGAATGGTAAAATAGTAGTTTAAAGATAATAACTAAACAAATAATAGCCTTTTTGTTTAGAAATATAAATAAAAGTTCTGAAAAGAATTTTTTTTAATTTGATTAAATTTTTTTAAAAAATGCGTTTTTGATAATTTTTAAATGAATAAAAAGAAAAAAAGAAATTTAAATTTAGCTTTAGATAAAGTCAATCAATGTTAGTAACCCTTTTTTCTTGAATTTTTTTTTTGCATTCAAAATATGTTTAATTTCAGTTTGATTTGAAAAAATTAATTTTATTTTTAATTAAAAATTTATTTCATATTATTAGTCCCGTATTAAAAATTAGGATTTTTAATTATTTGTTAAAAAAAATTAATTAAAATTAATTTAGGAATATAATTTTTATCCTAGTCTTTAAATTTAAATTTTAAAATTTTTTAAAAATACAAATCTGCATTTAATTTAGATCTAAACTTCATATTTTTGAGAACATACCCGATCAATTATAAAATTGGATCGATGGTAGGTAGCCTTAAGAAAAAAACCCTGGGACTTCTTTGCATGGACACAACATTTTAATTTAAAGGAATCAAATAACTCTAATTCATCTCAAAATCTCTGATCATCTTAAAATATTCGCGGTTTCCAAAAAATTGAATAAGGATTAACAAAAACATAAAAACGTGAATTTAAAAAGATGAACCAAAACATAAAACTAAATATCATAATTAACACTAGAAAGCCCGGCTGATTTCTCATTAAAATTTCTAATAAAGTTATCTAGATAAGTTAAACATTTTCTTTGAAAATTTATTCATTTTCTAAAAAATTACAATCAAAATTTTTAGATAATAAAAACCGTATTTTAAAATTTTATTTATATGTGGTAAAAATCAAGTTTCAATTTTTCAAAAAAGGGTCTAAAAAACCCCTCGGGCGTTCTAGTGTTAAGAAACACAAAAATAATTTTTTTTTTTGTAAACTTCTATTGAATCAGTAAATAAAAAAATTTTAGTGATTGAATTGTTATGTGAAAAATTGTAATGAACTTAAAATAAAGTACAAAATTTTTCTTTTTCTTTAGATAAAAGAGACAAAATATCGAGTAGATTTTTATGACCAAAGTTAACTCTAAAGAGGAACTTGAATATTTTTCAAGAAGTGTCCAAAAGCAACATCTGTACACGGTTATTTAAACAAGTGTTCTATCTTTGAATAAATGTTGTTGTTCTTTATTCTTTTTGTTGTTGAAATGGAAAAAAATGCCACATGAAGACGCTTTCAATTATTTTTAGGTCTTAAATTTGATTTTTGTTTTAAAAAATTTTATGTAAAATAAAATTTATGGATTAACAAACAGTTTAAAAAATAAAATTATGTTTATTTTTGATTCACAATTTGTATGTTTTATTTACATTTCTTAGATTTCTTTAATCCTTACCCCCAAAATATTTTATTTAAAAAAAATATTGCTGAAATGCTTTCTATAATGAATTTCTGTAATTTTGATATTTTTAGAAAATTTTCTTTTATTTTCCAAATTTAATTTTTTTATAGATAAATAAATTCAAAAATTACATACTCAACACTGGCTTTTTTGTGACTCTCTTCGAGAGCGTTTATTTGATTGCTGATAAGGTCAAGAGCAGCAGTTGCATCCTGATCGGCGTTTATTGAGGCCTTTTCTTTAGCTATGAAACTTAAATACAGCGATCTTTGTTCATTTATTTTGTTCAAAACATCGGATAGAAAAAAATTTTTGTCTTCTAGTTCCCCAATAAATTGACCCAGGTTCTCAATTGATTTAAAGTAAAGAACATGTGGGTCTATTTTGGTCAATTTATGCACATGATCCAGAGAATTTTTTGTGTTTCTAAGCTCGTTTAAAAGTTCGGACACGCACTCATCCAAGTGTTTGCTTTCACTTAGCCTAGTCTCCATCATCTCCCATTTATCCACAATGTCTTAAAAACAATAAAATAATTAATAATTGATTTTATTTTAGATTTTATTAGTGCAACAAGCGAAAATCAAAGAGATTTTTGTTTTGCTCAAAGTAATAAAATGCACTTACCATCCAATTTAGATAGATAAGAATCAAGCTTTTGCTGTTTAAACTGTTGAAATTGTTGGTGTTGTTTTAATTCAAAGTGATAAGTGAACGTTGGCTGGACAGTGTCGGTCGAGTCTTTGTAAATCGATGTTTTAATTAAATTTCTAATCAATTTTAAATTTGAAATGTTTGTGTGACATATTGCCAGCAAATCGTTCTTAAGGAGAAAAAAATTTTTAGATATTTTTAAAGATTAGCAAAAAAGTTTTAGAAATAGGGAGAAAAAAATTATTTTTATATTTTAAATTATGAAATTTTTTTTTTTTCAAATTCTAAATTTAAAATTGAAAGAAATTTGCTTACATATTTAGGAATGTAATTTTTTGTCAAGCTCAACGAATTGTTTAAGTTGAATGGATTGAATCGACTTGATTCGGATAAATTTATAAGCGAAATATTCGATTTAATATCAGAATTTAAGCGTTTATGCCAACAATTTAGCTTAGTCACGTGACTTAGTTGGTCCTCGGAGTCGTTTATAATGTCCTCAAGTTCATTTAGTTCGACTTCAAGCATTCTGTGCTGATAAGTGAAAGACATCTTGCGTCTCTGACCGATAGAACTCTTCAAGTCACTTGTGGTAGTTGTTTCGTTAGAGCTCGAGCATTCAAAACTCGACAAACTGTTCTTTTTTTCTGTTAGTTTTCGATGCGCTTTGGGCTTTTTGTTTTCATGGTAGAAGTGATTGCCTGTTTGATTTGCTCCTGGAGTGGATACTCGTCTTGGAAGGCGCGATCTCTGTCGCAATGTAGTATGATGATTTGTCTTAAAAAAAATTTATTTTTATTTTATTTGATTTAGATAAGAATTCTATTTTTTCAACAAAAAAGAAATGATAAATTAGAAAATCATTTAATTTATTTGATAAAAGTGATGATTGCAGTGAGAAAATTAATCAATCTTATCTGGGTATAAAATTTTATTATTTTAAAATAGTTGATAGTATAAATTCAAAGGAAGCCAAAAAAATTTTTTTAAAATTATTTAAAAGAATTCAAATATTTTATTTCTGTTATTTTTATTAATCTAAAGAACTTTAAAAGATAAAAAAATATTTTAATTTAGTCCAAATAATCCAATTCTTAAAATAACAGTAATTAACAGTTTTTTCTTAAACAAAAAATATAAAATTTTGTTTTATGTTTGGAAAAATTCGTTTTTCATTGTAAAAAAAAAACAGATAATTTAAAAATCTAATTCATAAAATTATGCTTTTTCTCAAATTTCTAAGAAGCTTAAAAAAACTGTTTTTTTTTTATATTGATTTTGTTATTTTTAATATATACATGGAGTAATATTTGATAGTTTTTTAATATTTTCTTTCAGAAAGAATTGATTTATGTGAAAAATTTCAAAAGCTTTTTTAACTTAGAATTTTTCGATTAGTCACATGTATGTATCAAACCCCTGTCTAGGTAGAACAAATAATAGGTGTATTTTTGTCAAGTAATAATAACATAAAGCTTCTAGAACTTTTGATTCATCTCATATATTTTTATTGATATTGTTAAATTTTTTAATGATACATGTAACTTTTTTTTTGAATAATTCAAACCAAATTTTAAGTAAGGAAGAAAAATGCGAATATTAACTATTTTTAAAAAGGACAAGATAATTAAATTTTGAAATTTTGATGAAATAAAATTTTTACGATTTTTTTTTCGCTTAAATTTAAATATAATTGCATACTTTTCTTTTTTTTTGAATTTTTCAGTTTTAAAAATTTTTATTTTATCAAAATTTTTAAACTTTGAAATCTTAAATTTTTTATTTTAATATAAAAAATATATTTTAAGTATTTTTTGCTATGAAATGCTACCAAACCTTCTATTTCTATTTAAAAAACAATCCTTTTGAAATATTTTAACTATTTCAGAATTAAATGGTATAAAAAAAAAGGAAATAATTTGGGCTCAAAGACAAGACAAACTTTTTTTTAGATACAAAAACATTTGCTACCCAACAAAAAAATCAAAATTAGGGTTTTTACACCAGAAAGCCTTGCATTTTTTTAAATTTCAAATTAAGTATCTAGAGAAATAAAGAAATTCAAAACAAAAAGATTATTTTTAGTTTTTATGTTCCACCTTTTATGGCTTTATTTCTCTAGAAACTTAATTTGAAATTTAAATTTGTAAAATCAGACAACTTCTCAGAACAACTTTTCTTCTTAAACAATTGTCTATTTTTAAATGCCGTAGATTACGTATAAAAAAATTCAAGAATAAAAGTTTTGATTTTATTTTATGCCAGTTTTATAAAAAATGAATAGGAAATTTTAGATGATCATTTCATCAGTTAAAATAACAAGTCTCAACCTTATCACTTTCTGTTCTAGTAGCAAATTTAGACTCTTTTATATGTAACTTATATTGCTCTTAAAAAATCAAACACTTGAAAAGATTAAAAAAATAATGCCATTAGATGAAAGAAAATTAATTTTCTATCTTCACAAAAAAATAACTTGTGTTCTAATAATTTCAAACATTCACTTGATAAATTTTTTGTATTGGTTTATGACCAACTAAAGACTAAAAATTCATCAATTCAAATATCAAAATATGAACTTTATGACCTAATATTTTAATCTAAAATAATTGTATTAAAAAATTAATTTTTAATTTTGTAAATAAACAAAATTTTATTTTAAAAAAATGGTTTCAATAAACACTTTTTTAAAATTAACTTTGAAATGTTTTTTTTTTAATTAAGAAATGGACCAAAGATATTTAGTTTTGATTAATTAATTATCAAGTGACCATTAACTTTTATTAATGTCCTCATTCTGGTCAGGAATATTCTCTATTTAATTAATTTTTCCTAAGCATTTTGTATCATTCAAAATAAAAAAAAAATTTTAAAACCAAAAAAAAACTTTCGTCATAGATGACCGGATTAGAAAAAGCTAAATTTGCTTATTCACATAGTAAAATTCGGTGCAATTGAAATAGAATTTACAACCTTGAATTTTATTAGTTATTTGATTAAGATAAATGTCGAAGCACCCGCGAAATGCCTTGAGTATAAAACACATCAAACTGACAAGTTAAATCATGTCAAAATTATAGAAATTATAAATATTTTTTTTTTCCGAGGAAAATAATTAATGTAAACCCAGTTGAAATAAACAAGTCAAACTTAAACTGATTATTTTGATTTTTAGTGACATTGATTCATTGATTTTGAGACATTATTTTCCCTAATCAAAACTATCTGTTATTTTTTTACTTTTTTTTCCGTTATTATAAATATTTACAAGTTCTAAATTGGTATATTATGCAAGCTTAATTTTTAATGTAAATATTTGCCAAATCCTGTCAAGACTTAATTTTCTCAATTTTTTATTCTAAGATAAATTTCAAACAAAAATCACATCTATTAAAAATAAATTATCTTAATTGTAGATAATTGTTCTTACATTTTGCTTTTGTGGTATGTCCTCGTTTGGATCTAGTTCGAAAAACAACTCGTCCCAAGGCAGTACGGGTTGATTTTTATCATTGAAACAAAAGTCATCCACAGTGACCGAATTGCTGTAAAATGGCGAGCTCTGAAAAATAGCAATTTAGTTTAAAAAAATTTCTGGTCATGTTCTAAAACTTACGGTGTATCCGTCCCAGTGCGGGTCAGACACGTCCGTATTAGTAGTGCTAGTCTCGTCTACCCCTACTATCACTGGCTCATTTGCTTGTATCACATTACTTGTAGACTCGGTTTTTTTATCCGTGATTTTTGCCTCATTTACTAAAAACAAAATTAATTAAATTTTCCAAATTTAATTCTAGGCATAAATAGCAAATAAAAGAAAAATTATTTAAAATTGATAGAATCAAAATAATTTGCTATGAAAAATTGAGTTTGAATTAGCAAGCATTGCAAATTTTTCAAAAGACTTTAATAGCCTAATCTAAATGATATTCTTTTTTGCTTTAAAAAATTCATTTGTTTAAACAAATAATAAAACAAAAACCAAATCTATTTTACTATTGTATTTAGAAAGAAAAATAAAATATATCTTTAAAATTTAATGCTTTATTTTAGCAATAAATGACATTTTACAAACACTGACCCTAATATCTATTTTTTTCCTCATTAAAACTCGCTCTTTCTGTAGAGTTTTCAAAATAAATAAATTTAATCTGTATGCATGTTTATTTTATTTTATAGCATTTAAAAATTTTGAATATTTCCAATTTTTTAAACATAAAATACCAATTAGTCAATCATTCATGCCAGAGATGACTTTTACTCTTAAAAGAGAATAGAAATCTTTTAAAAATACTAAACAAAAAATATTTTAGCTTGACAGCAAAAAAAAATAATTTATGTTTTATTTTTTCTCATCTAAATTTATTACATAAAAATTGTTTGAGTTGTTTTTTCTGTCAAAATGTCTTAATACTGTATTTCATCAAACCGAAGTAATCATAAATAGAAGAAACTTGCTAGTATTTGAGTTAAAAATTTCTCTTTATTCAAAACGATGTGTCTCTTTTAAAAGAAAAGTCCTTTGCCATGTAAAACATGTAGTTTCTTGTTTCTAATAGAAGAGAAAAAAAAATGGATAAATTTCTTTTATTTGATATGAAATACGGTGAATTTAAAGAAATTAAAAATAGCTGATTTTTGTGAGCATTTTAATTTGTTAAAATTATGTATTCCCAAGTCAAAAATTAGATTTAATTATCTATTTTTTTAGTAATTGTATAAATAAAATGATGCTTTAAAGTCCTTTTCATATTTAGTACAATTGAATAGAACAAAACATTTGAAGTCTTTTAAAATTTTTTCGTAAAGGTTAAAAATTGGTTCACGCAGACCGAAATGCTGCATTTACAAGAACAATTTTAACACCCTAAAAATAAGAAAAAAATTCTAAAGGGTTTTTAATTTATTGTTTTATTTTTCTAAATTTTACCGAACTAGATAACTCTTACCCTAATCTAAAATGAAAATTATTTTCCAAAAAATAAAAATATATATCCACCAAGACCACATGACAAAAGATTAATATCTCTAACAATGCATTTACTATTACTAGTAGGGAAAAATTTCATGAAACGATTTCATTTCTTAACTAAGCGAGTAGTTAATTTTTGTAACAGTTTAACTAGGCACATTGTTAATTCTGTATCAATAAACAATCTTAAAAAAGGGGAATATGGAATTTAGTGCCATAGATTCAAAGAAGCAAAGACCCGAAAGGGTCGCAGTATCTATTTACTAGTTCTATAAAATTTCCTGGCAAATCGTTGTGTAAAATCGTAGAACAGTTTATCAGTGAATGCTATTAATGCTCAGACAATAAATAGTTTAAAAGCAGCTATTGACAACCAAGTCTTTGGAATGGTGTAAAGAAAGACTGTCAGAAAAAAGAAAGCCTTACTTTTCATAAGGCTTAACTCTTTAGATCATTAGTGTAGATAGAAATATCTATACTGCAGATGCTATTAATACTATAATTTTTTTAAATAGTAAATTTTATATTAGGAAATTTAGGAAAAAAAAGAATGAATTCCAACTAAATCAACAAAGTATTTTTATAATGAATTCAAAAATCATAATTATTTAAGACTACATACAAATTATTTGAGCTAAAACGAAAAAAAAAAATTTATTCTCCAAACATATGATTTGCTAACTAATTTGTTTTACAAATAAAAAAAAAATAAAATAATTTATTTGTATATAATTAAATTCTAATTTTTGATATAGGACCAACAATGACCATTAGAAAAAAAAAAAAAAAAGTTATTTAGGTTTCTAATAAAATTTAATGGCTCATTTAGCTTTACTTGACTTACTTGATTCAAAATTGTCAAAATTAGATGAGTCGGTAAATGATATGACTTGAATTTGGCTTGAGTAATCGTCGTTGAAGTCGCCACTAGCATTTCCACTGCTCGAGCGGCCACTTTTGGCTCTAAACGCTTTCTCACTACTGCTCACCTCATTGCTTAAATTCGAGCATGTATCGTAGGCACTTGTCGCGGTCATGTTCAATTTGCGTAGCAATTTGTTCTCACTACTAGGATAGGATAAAATTTGGTGATCATAATCGATTAGTTCATGTGAGTTATCATAGTCATATTGGTCTGAATTTGGGTCATCAGCCTCTTCTAGGTTATCGTCCAAATCAGCATCGTGTCCTCCTGTTTCATTGAGATCAACAGCTTTTCTTCTTTTAAACACTGAATACCTTTTGTTTAGATTTTTTTTAAAAGCTCTGTGCCGAGTTTGTCTAAGGTTGTATTCGCTAATCGAGCGATGGGATGCCTGCTTTTTGAACAAAACAGGCGAAGGCTTGTAGCTCAAGTCCAGCGATGAAATTGATGATGAAGAGTCGGATTTTTTGTCGTCGATAACTGGAAGAAAATCGGACATGTCCGAAGGGCTTGAATTAGAGTGAATTTCGTCATCGTCATCCAAGCTGTAATACTTTACGTCGGTCAGTGAATAGTAGTAGCTTAGGTCGTTGGTCATGTGATTATTGAAACGGCGTTTTTTGCGCCTGTCGAACAAATCAACTCGTTTGGATATTTCGGACTCGGTCAGACTGGTTGGAATTTTGCGTCTCAATTCAAAACTATCGAATACGTTTGTGCAAGACATGGTTTTTCTGGGGTCACTTGAGCTCGGCTCTTTTGAATAAACCAACGAGTGTGATGATAAAAATTTGTTCTTTAGGTTTTTAGGCCTTATATTTAGGGTTGTAGCCGTCGAACTGGTCAGAATTTTTTCGTACTCGGACTCGTCAAACGGAATTATATCATCGTTTTGATCCGGATCAAATGAGTAAGTCAATGCGGAGTGATTTTCTTGGCAACGAGCGGTTTTAGCAAATGTACTTGACTCACTCGAGTGATTAGTTTTATCCGAAGCGTCTTTAATTTGTACCTTGAAAGAAAAATTTTAATTATGTGAATGCTCGAGAGAAACTCAAGAGTGTAGAAATGAGAAATGAGAAAATTCAATAAATGTCATATTTTATCGATTTACCTCTATCTAATTAGATCTGAGTAAATAAATAGAAAATAGCACTTATCTGTCCATCTGTCTTCTAGCGCAAACAAAAGACCATCAGGCAAAAGCCCAAATTTCTTATTTTAAAAAATTAATAAAAATTTCATTTAAAGTTACACAATTTTTAATTAAAATTTTCTAATTAAAGCTTTTTATTT
>PJRA01000005.1:1769775-1805684 GCA_016987375.1 Brachionus koreanus
TGACCATAGTTTATTAATACAACTTTATCTAAATTAATTTAATTATATTCAAGAGTTTTATCTTTTTTTTTTTCTTTTTTTTTCAAACTAAACTTGTCGTCATACAAATATTTAGCAAAAAACAATATTGGCTTTGGAATTAATCGATTGAGCATGGACAAATATTGATTGTTAATTTCTATATTTCAAAATAAAAATAATATTTAGAATCGTCAAAGTTGTTAGAAGATAATTTATTAGTTAATAAAAAATTTAATATCAAAGCTTAAAAATTATTCTAGTGCAAGTTAACTCAAACAAAAGAAAGATTAATTGAATTAAAAATGAAATAAAAGAAAAGAATTATTATGATAACCTATAAGCCGGGCTTTGTGAATGAATAGACAAATGAAGAACAGATGTAAAGTGATGTAGCAGTTCATGCAGAGAAAAGCGGAGAGTTTAATCTCGCTATGTCTTGTAAGCTTCAAATATTTGATTGATCAGCACAATTTCATTAGCGGACTGCTCAATTCTGCATTAATCATTCATCATTCGATTTTTGTTTAAGTTCCGTTTTTCCTATTTACACTCTAAACAAGATGGAGATAGATAAAACTTTTTCATAATTAAATGCCCCCGGTCCTAAAAACGGATATTTTAATTATATGCTTTCCCACTTGAACACTCTAAACTAATCGATAATTTGGTCACAATAACTAGCTGATTAGATTTCAACTACTTTGGTTAATAGAAAAAATTGTGCTTTAACTGTCCCGTTCTAAATCTTAACCTAGTCAATATTTTCTTATCTTAATCAAACTGTATGCTGTCTTAAGAACCTACTGAATTTTGATTTATGTATCCCAGTGGGATCTAATCGAACTAAAAATGATTTGTGTTCTTAACTTTATTTATTTTTGATTTATAGCAAAATAATTCTATTTCTAAAATAGAAAGCAAAAATAAAAATTTTTAGAATTTATTTTTTGTTTTAAATAAGCATTCTGTTAATCGAATTCGAATCACAAAGGCTAAATTTTCTTTCTGGAAATTAAACTTTTAATTAATATTGAAATATTAATTCTAACCTTTCATGAAAATTTTTGTGTTCATTAATAGCTCTAATAGCTTATTTAAAAAACAAAAAAAAATAGAGAAAAAAAAACGGTTAATATTTATGACCATTAATTAAAAATTATATTTCCTGAAAAATTGCCGATTTAATTGCATTTTTTGGGGAATTGAACCTTACTTTTACGTAAGCGATTTTTATGCAAATTATTCAATAATGGTCGTGCTCAATTGGGATAATCAACTTAATCTTTTTACCCCAGGCTAGCAATAAAAAATTTACTTATCAAAATAAATAGTAATAAAAATTATAATCCCAAAACGAATTAAGATTTTATCTAAAAAAAAATTTCTTTTTAAATTATTTACGGTGTGCTTAGTTTTCTAGCTGTCAGCCAAATGAGCTAATTACTGAAATCTCAATATTTTCCTGAAATATGCAAATTCGTTTCAATTAGTTTAACATGATAAGAAAAAAATTATTGAAAAAATATTAATTTATTAACACTTAGATTGATACAACTTGAAGTAAATAATGGAATTTTCAAAGTGAAAGAGACAAAATAAAATATTTGATCTATTTTTTTTAAATTTATTTCTTGGTTATTCATCATGAATTTCATAAAATATTGGCTATGGTTAGTGAAAATTATAGTCAAATATTCCTTATAAATCAAACTGCATTTTTCATACTCTAAATAAAATTAAAAATTTAGACTAAATCAGCATTCTGCTCTCTCTAGAATAAATAAAGAAAAAAATTCTTACGCAATTAATTCAAGTATAGAGATAAAGATTCTTGAAAAAATTATTTATTTGCCATTTTAGCGCTGCTTTTTTAGATCATTTATATGTATTTGCTGTATGTCTTACCTTTAGAAGCCGTTCTCATGCAATTTTACCATTAATCCAAACTAAAACTTTGTTTGTTTTCGCCGAATTACGCTAGATTAGCCCACATATATATTTTTTCTTTCAAATAAAAAAATAAAAAATCTTCATTTTGTCTACAATTTTAAATATTAACTAATTTTTAATAAATATCATGTTGTTTTTAAGAGTCCATTCGAAAATAATAACAAACACTACTTTTGTATTATAAGCAGTAATCAAATAAATATTGTATTAGCTTACATATTTATAGAAATAAAAGAGACTAGTTAGTTTGACTTTCGTGCTGAGACTAGACTGTTCCCGTAAGGTACCAAACACTCACTCAATAAACCGCTTATTTTTCATATTTAAATTTTAATTTCTTTAAAGCACTTGTCTTGAACGCTTGCAGTAGTGAAATTTTTCTCTTTCCAAGTCATAATTTCAATCGACACATTAAAAAATCACACAAATTTTAATTAAGAAAACTACTTTCGTTTTAGTTTCGACTGGTCGTCTAACTAATAAACAACTTAATGTAGTCTGAATTACTTTCCGTTTTTACTGTTTTTTTTTTTTTTAATAAATATTTCCTCTTAGACTCATGTAAATTATTAAATTAATTTATTTATTTAAAAAAAAATGAAAAAATAATTAAAAAGCAATGCTTAGTTGCATGACTTATGGGAAAATTTTATTTACAAAATCGTTAGGTGTAAAGAATAGACTTTTGAAAAAAAATAAGAGAAAAAATTAGGTTAATTTTCCTAAGTATTTTTATACCATGTTTAATTTAAGAATTTACATATTTATTCGAGTAAAAACAATTGTAATTAGTTTTGATAACAAAGAAAAGCTAGAAAGCCGCCCGGTGTGTATCGAATTCGAAGTTAGGCCAAATTTAATCTCATTCATTTTTTGTTTTAAAAAAAAAATAGTCCAACTTTTTTTGTAACATGATAGACGCGTTCTAGCCAAAATGCTTAAAATTTGCTCGATTTCCTGGTCTGCTTTGTATGAAAGTGATCATAAATCATCATTGTGAATCAAAGTTGGCTCAAAATCCTATCGTATTTCCTAGGTCAGAACAAATTAAATTCTATTTCCTGATGAAATTTTCTAATTGTGAAGGTAAAATCTCTTAGAATTTATAAATATTTGGATTTAGACTAAAATAATCAATAAAACAAAAGTCTTCTTAATCAGGTAGATTCTAAAATTTGAATAAAACAAAGGATAAATTTTTATTTAAAATAAATATTTGCTAAGGATAACCGAGATTTCCATGGCCGGGCCTAATTTAAACTAGACTTAAGTTTTAATTACATTCATATGGATATACGGTTTGTTTGTTTCGAAAACAGTCTGATTTTGAATCGCTTAATATGGCCAACTTCTTGGACAAACAAATTTGAAATTAAGTACTTAAATAAAAGCAGATAAAGATCAGTTGAAAATTGGGCCGATTTGTAAGCTAAATTTGCCTTAACTATCCGTTTTAATGATCAGCCAAAAAACTATTTCAGATTATTATCAACGATACCAAGTTAGAAAAATCTTAATTTACTATAATTAAAGTTCATCGTTAAAGTTCTAAAGTTGATTACAAAAATAATTTTACATATCTATTATTAGTTTCCCACTTTTCTGCTTGCAACTTCCACGTAGGTCTTCAGTTTCAATCATCATGACTGACATTTTATTGACCATTGGTATGTTACCACTACTATCTTGAGCTTTTCTCACAGTTTTTGATTTATTTGCAGCTAAATTTATAAACTTAGACTCCTGGAGGATTCGAACCTTTGATCTTTTGCTTCACTTTTGTAAAACGACTGTATACACTGTCGAATGCTGACCTTTACAAAGGAACAAATTGAGAGCTATTATGTCAATGCATTAAGAACAAAAGAATGGAATGGCATTTACGAAAAAAGCCTAGAAACTCAAGAAGTTTTTTAGACCCCTTTTTAATAAATTTAAACTTAAATATTTTTAGATAGAAATAAAATTTTATAGCTTTTAAAAATTTAAAAAAAAATTAATTCTAAAAAAAAAATTTAATTAATAAAAATAATTAAACAAAAAAAAAGTAAACAGTTTTCATAACTAAATTTGAAGTTTTTATCAATAATCAGCTGTGCTTTCTAGTGTTAAATGGACTACTCAAGGGCGAGGTAAGGTAGGAAGACGACCAGTTACATGGAGGTCAACAATCAAAAAAAGCATCGAAACGACAATGATATGGCAGGAAACAAGGATAAAGGCAAAAGCTCGACCTGAGTAGAAATCAAAATTAATGGCCCTATGCTCCACAAAGAGTGATTAAGGATGAAAAAAAAATATTTTATTTGAAACAAAATCTTGAAATTAAGTCCTAAATATCAAATATAAATCTTTTTGAAACTTAACAAATTCAATCAAAAATAAAACAAAATTCTTAATTTTTAAAGAATACATATAAAAATTCTGAAAAAGATGCTTAAATAATTCATACGTTCTAGAAAAATGTTTTCTTGATTTTTTTTAAAAGAAGCTATTATGAAAAATGAATCTTTTACTAGTATAAATTAAATATCAAGGTAAAAAAAATAAATTTGTAATTTTTTGAAAAATTTTTAAGACTTTAATTACAAATTTTTAGACAAATAAAATTTAAATTCTATTATAACATTAGAGGAAAAAATCTCAACTATGGCTATGTTGCTGAACTAAATAAAGTGGTTAAAATGACAATTAGAACTAATGGTGAACACAAGCTCAAGTTTATTTACTTTTTTTTCAACTAGCTATAATTTTTTGTAGTTTTCTGGACTAACTTTTTAAAGGCTTGTGTGTACACATATAAATAAATGTCTACGTTTTGAATAGAAATTTTATTTATATACAAAATGATTTCGAAAAGGTTTGACAAAATTCAATTTGTGCTGCACTAATAGAGCTTCGCTTTTTCAATATTTTCAATTTTTACGCATTCGACAAAAATAATAGATGTTTCACAAACAATCTTATTGCTGATTTAAACAAAATTACATAATTTCTTCTTCTACTTTACAAACATTATGAAAAAAAATGACCTCAAACAAAAAAATTTGAAATATTTGACTTAGCTGGAATCCTGAAAATCGAGTTTTGATCATAAAGATTTTTTTTATGCTCAAAAAACAAATATTCACTCAATTAACATTTGTAATCAAATACAAATGGCTTTACTTTAACCAAATAAGTTAAGTGTCCTTAAAATGTTGTTTTTGTATTTTTTTCACTAATTAAAACAACTATTTAGCTTAAAAACTATTTGGTCTACAAATAACGGATGTTGCAAATGTAAGCTAAATTTTTAAAGATTGATTTTATTTCTCTAAATTAACTTGAAAAAAAAACAAATGACCGATCACATTTTTGGCTCAAATAGAAAACACTAAGTAGCAAAAAAAAATAGAATTGATAAAAAAAAAAAAAAAAATTTAAAGTGTTTGACTATAGTCCCGCAAAGACCAAAAATTTGTATTGAGCGCAAAAATACAAAGGCCTTTGTTGCAATGGATTTGCGTCCAGACTAAAAAAATTATATAGAAAAAAAAATTAGTCTTTTTTTCACAATTTTTTTTTTACTTTAATCATTTAAAATAAAAAAAATTTCTATTTATAAATTTAATTATTTGTTTTTGCTAAACAATTGACCAAAACAAGATGAATTTTATAGAATTTTTTTTGAATTATAATGGCATTTTTATTTGACACTTGCCTCGTTATAACTATTTAAAATATTTGTTATTCCTATTAAAAAGTAATTGCGTCATTTAACCTCCTAACCTCCTGTTGATTTATATTTAACTGATGATATCATGTTAAACATTTTAATATTTTAAGTTGTCAAATGTAATTTTAAATTTTGGCTTAATGAATCCAATTTGACAAAACCTAAATAAATTAGAGCGAAAGTAGAAAGTTTTTACATAGTTATAATCAAATGATGGATATGGTTTTAATTTGGCCAAAAACAAATTTTTATCATCTAAAAAACTTAATGCGTTATAATTGACGACAAATTTATACAACATTATTAAAAAATTTGAAATAGATTTTTTTCTTATTTTCAAGGGAATTAACGCCATTGTTATTATTAAGAGCAATAGGCATTTCTGTGCTTTTATCTTTTTTTTTATTCATAAAAAATTAGCCTTTAAAAGAAAAATAAATTTGATTAATCGTTTGATAATTTTCAATAGACTAATTATTTTAGTTTAGTTTATCCAAAAAAATAAACAAGCTATATTTAATTGTGTGCTAAATTTTGTATAAAATTTGGACCCAACATTAATTAGTAATTTCAAACAAGTTTAATTTTTTTTATTTAAGAATTATAAAAATTTTTTGGTTCGATCATAATTTTCGTTAACACTTTTTAATTGAGTATTTTGTATTTGTCATTTTTATCTTTAAAAAATTGTTTTTTTTTTTAATGATTTATTTTTTATGTTTAAAGAATAGCTCGAGCTTAATTTAAGAAACAATCTTTATACTAATGAATCAGTTGTGCAGTTATGAAAAATTATAAATAAAGGTCATATAACTTTGATTATTGATAAATCTGAATTTAATTTAAATAAAAGATAATAATAAATATTTTTAATTACGCAATTATTTGTTTGTTCAAAATATTAAAGATTAATAAAAAACAATTGTTAGACTTTAAAGTATGCTTTATTTTTTTTCTTAAATAGTAATTAATAAGTAACTATAAATGAAATAAAAATTACTAGACAATCAATTCATAAATTTAAAAGTAAAATAAAAAAAAACTGTGTTTATGATTTGGTAAAAGTTGGATTAAGATCGTTTATTAATGAATAATTTTTTTATGAAATTTTATTTCTATCAAAAAATATTTAAATTTTAATTTTTTAAAAGGGGCTCAAAAAACCGCTAGGATTTTCTAGTGTTAAATTTAAAAGATCAATTTCTTTTTCAAATTCATTAACAGTTAACTTGACTTCAAAATGTTTTTGGCCAATTTAATTCAAATGCTATTCATAACCTTTAACAAACAATCTTGAAAATTTTCAAAACTTTAGTCTTTTCTTAAAATGATTCTAGTAGATCAATATATTTCTTTTGAATGAATTCCAAGCATGTACACTTTATTCAAAATGTAAGACTTTTTAAAAATTCATTTTTTTCAAATTGTTTTATTAACCATTTATCGAACCATATTCGCTCTTCCAGCACATGCATTTGCTCTGTCAGACCAAAATAAATCATCATAAATATTCTGCTAAGATCTATTTTGAAGTATAAAGCATTTCGATTACTTTTTCAATAAGGTCTTTTTCAAATAAGTGGCAAGTTTTGAAAAGACATCAAGGTAAATAAATTAAATGAGGAATTTGCATTTAAAATTTCCTTATTAAATTTTTTTTTAGTTTAATGATAATTTATAAATTATGCTCTAAATTTGTACTCTTTTCTCATCGGGACTGGAAACCGACAACCGCAAAGTTATGACTGACGCCTTTCCTTAAGAAGCTCGTAGTAATCACTCACCCGAGCAGTTAAAATTGCCTGCAAATATGGCAACTATTTAGACCAGCTTTGAACCAAAATCCAAGCGCATTAGGTATTTATGCAAGTAAACAGTTGTAAAATTAGCACTCAATTCGGATTATATACTGGATGATGGTCTAAGCCAGTAACACCTTCATGCGAAAGACTTGGGCAAAAACCCGTAGATCTATGTCCCCAAATTATAGCTCATCTTATTTTCATCAAAAACTACATCAAATGCCACTAAGAGTGGCTGTCTATACCCTCTTCTTTTTTCTCTTCAAAACTTAGAATCAACATCAGGATCACATTAGCTTCATTTAATCGGCTTGAAATAAAGTATTAACATTAAAGTTGCTTATTGAGAACTTCCAGCTGCATTGGTAAGATAATCATAGATACTTAATGATTATTTTTAAATAAATTTTAGATCGCTGTATCATATTTGGTGCTTAATACTAAATATTAGTAAATGGAAGAATATGATCATATTTTAATGATAGAAATTAATAATCTTTAAGAATTTTTTTATTAATAAAAGTTAATGTTTAAAAAAAAAATTGAAAAAGCTGATAAATTGCCATAATAAGTTCTTTAGATAACTCATCAATCATAATTGTTTCTGTTTGTTCGAATTTAAAGCACTGATTATTTTTTGAAAAATAAGTTTCATTTATTGCTAAAATTTGATAAACTATTATAATTGAAAGACAAAAGTTGCATAACTATCAAAAAATCTTATAATGACCAAATGTAATTTTATTGAAAAAGATAAAAATTATTTGATCAAATAAAAAAAAATTTAAAATTTAATATTATAATATCGTAAAAAATTTTTGATGGTAATTATCTGAAAATCTCTATCAAAAAAATAAAACTTGAACAATTCTCATTTCGATGATCAAAAGCTTTCTATTATTGATAATTTGTCAGAGTTGTTTAGAAGTCCAAATCTGGACTTTAAATTAATTATTTTTTTAATTTTGAATTATTATAAAAAAAAAAGAAAATTTCATATCTTATTAATTATCGAAATTGACTTTGATTTAAGTCTTTTACTTGGAGTTGGCTTGAGACTTGTGACTTTTTAGCTATAATTTTTTTTTCATTAAATTAAACTTATACTAGTGAATAAAAATTATTTAATTTCTTTGGTAGTTTTAAAATTTTATCAAAGCAATGGTATTAAATTAGACTGCTTTTTGAACCATTTGTCAAGGTTAATTTTGAAGGTATTAATTTGATCCGAGGTAGAGTATTCTAAACATAATTTACTGGATTTTTTAAGAAAAAATAGTTTTAAAATTGAAAGAAAAAAATAAATTTTGTTGGTTTTTTATTGCACTGTGACCCCTTAAACCATATCGAGTCAAAAAAATACAATTTTGAACACCAAAGTTTAAAATTTATTAAAAATAAATTCAGTCATCAGAGAAATTAGAGTTTAATATGGACATGATTTTTTTATTTTTATTAATTTTGATTATTTTACTTATTTTTCAATCATTTTTTGATATAAATTCATTTGTATCGAAATAGCATTTGTCCCATGAGAGATCCAACATAATTAAACAAAAATCTAAAAATAATTTAAGATGATAATTTTTGAATTTTAAAAATTTATTTAATTTATTCTTTTTACTATTTTTGTCAACAAAAAAAATAAAATTTGAAAATTTTTATTAATCTTTTTTTTTATTTATTTTATCTAATAAACTGTTTGAAATTTGAAATTCCCACTTTATATGTTAAAATCAAAGTGGTCTATGAATAAAAAATAATAGATAATTCAAACTAATTGAATCTGAAACTGGTTTTAAATTTTTTTTTCATCTGAAAAATCAAGATTGAATAACATTTAAAATTTTTTAATTTTATTTTATTAAAATTTTGAAAATAAAATGTCCTCAGGGCTTTTTTTGCATACTTGTGAATACCAAGAGCTTTTTTGTCAAGTAAAATTCAAAGGTTAAAGGTTATCATATGCTTATCAGCCAATACTTGAGTCAATTAGAACGTCTGCGTCTCAGAGGCATTCGGCATCAAAATTCACTAGGATTTAAGACTCCAATTCACAAAACAATTTATTTTTATTTATTCAATGCGAACATAAACACAATTTGATCGCTTGCGTAATTAGACTAGACAGTTTCGTTAAGATCATAAACCCAAATTGACCAGTTGAATAATAAGAACAATAATCCTACCTCATTGGTCTGATCTGTTTACATATCAAAAATGTGTAAATGTAAACAGATAGTAGACGATTATTACGCAAAGGAAAAAAATAAAAGAAATAAATGATTCTAGCAAATCAGACTGTCTATTAAGTTTACACAGACTGTTAATTAAACAAGAACAATTAATGCGATTGGACATCGATTTTTTTATCGACTAAAACACGTAGCAATTTTATCAAGTTTTAAAATATATAGATCGGTTTTATCAAGATTGACTATTTCTGGTTGACTTTAGTCAATTTTTAATTAATAGGCATGTGATTTTTGGACAGTAGAAAAAAAATTTTATTCTAATTCTTCCATTAGGACTGATAGATAATGAGAAGCTTCTGTGTTTCGATGAGAGAAAAAACACTGATTCAAACACACACAACTAAGTTAACAATTAATTAGTGCTACAATTAAAGATTAAAAAAAAAAGGTAAAATCAGGAAGGAATTGAGCACGGAAGCAATATTGAATTTCAATTTAAAATTGAGAGAAGATTGATTAGATTTTTGAATTGCGGGAAGAGACGCTAGAACTGAGATTAGTTCGAATCGTGCAAATCATACGGTGTAGATTTAGTAATTAGAAAAGAGACGTATTTGTAAGAGAGGCATTGTATGTGTGAGAGATTGTATTTTTGAGATTTTTGAGAATTAGTCGTCTAAGCCTATTTCGATAGAGAAAGAGGCTAGTAGTGCAATATCAACTTTGTCGGCGGCAATTGGTCCGAGGTGTGAACAATTCGCCGCTCGAACAAAGACGCACGAGCAGTGTTCACACGCTAGTCAATCCACTAGAACTAGAACGGGATCGCATATTTATGTTTATGTTCAACATAGTTGGATATATGCCATTAAGTTTACACATATTAAAAATTATTTTAATTTTTCAATATTCATTTCAACAACTGGTTTTAAAAAATTTTCAATCCAATTATGAAATAGAATAGTGATAAAATAAAGTAAAAAAAAAAACAAATTATTTTCTGAAAAAAAAATATTTATTTATTTATTTTTAATCATGGGTTTGTGCAATGTTCAATATATTTTTTTGATTCTTTGATTTTTGTCTTATTGTTTTTTTTTTTTCTTTCCTTAATTGATTGATTAAATTATCTAATTAATTTAATCAAATTATGGTATTATTTAGATTTTAAAAATGTTGTTTTTATACATTTAAAATATTTGACATAGCTTAATAGAAACGATCATATTGACCAAGATTTATAATCATGATCATCTCATCTATGATCTATGATCAATTTTAACACATTACTCAATTAGAAAGAAATGTAATATTCGGTTATTTTTTAGTGATTTTTTTGTTTAATGTCAAATAAAGAGTTGAATTTTTTCAAGGTCCCAGACAAGCATCATTTTGAATGTGCAGCAAAAGTTAGACGACATACTGGCCATTCAGAACGTAATAGTACAAAATCAGCATGACATGTACGACAAATTGAAGGATATAGAGTTTCGTTTGGTGAGCGTGGAGAGCAGGATAGCGCGGCCAGCACAACAGATGCCCAGCACCTCGACAGCCAAGACTGGACTGCTGCACCCGCAGCTGGGTTCGCAGCGGATGTCAATGATGCCCTTGTGGCAGAGCATGCGACTGAAGCGGAGCCAGGAGCCGACCGAGAGCGAGGAGGTGGTGTCGGTGGTCAAGGATGCTGCCGAGATGGAGAAACGGGCGGCGAAGCGGGCGCGGGGCGACGACGAAGAGCCCGAAGAAGGCGAGGTCAACATCGAAGAGCCCGGGTCCAAAGAGACCGGCGCGTCGTCCAAAGCCGACGAAGAACCCGACGAGGACAGCGAGGCCGACTACGACGACGACTCCACCGAATCATCCTCCACGGCCAACATCAGCTACTCGCAAAAGTCCACTCCGCCCCTCAGCATACACCGCTCGTCCATGCCGCACTCTATTCTACAGTCTCTGGCGACCTCGTCTCTTCTCTCATCGCTGCAGCCGCGACACACCGATCTGGCCTCAATAGCCACAGACGAATCGACCGGCATCGCCTATCTCGACGAGCCCGAGATACGGCGAATATTTGCGACGTCAAAGTCGCGCGGAAACTTCTCCGCACTCCTTGTCCAAAAGCTGTACACCAAAGACGAACGAGTCGTGTCGAATGTAATGGGAACCAGGGGCAAGCGACAGCTGTCACCCACTCGAATGGCTGCGGTGCGTCGTCTCTCTTTCTCGCTCTATCCTGTTGGCGACGAGCGTGAAGAAGAGACAGTATGGAAAAAAGAATGTGTCAAAGCGATCGATAGCAAGAACAGAAAAGTGAGAACTCATCACAGTGTGAAAAGCGAGTGCGCTTCGGCACCGCCTGGCGGCATATCTTCAACACCGTCGTCCGGCTCGCTTTCTCGCACCAATCCCCGACTTGTTAGTTCTCGGCCCCACTTTTCCATGGGCCTCAGCCCCGGCCACCCGGCCCCTGGCGGCTCTGCCAACGCGTTCGCCTTTGCTATGGCCGCCGCCGCTGCCGCTGCAGTCGCTTCTTCAAACACCGAAAATCGGTCGCCCAAGGCCGAGGCCAAGCATCAGCCTGACCATCACAATTCCTAAGTTTAGCGCACCGTTTTATTCACCTGGCTCAAATGCTCATTCACTTTCTATATTAACAAAAAAATCCCTTCATATATTCACAAATATATAATTTAAAAAAAAAAATTAACTAGGAAAAAATGACATTTTATTAAAAAAATATTGTTTTTAATGTTTATGGAATTTTTAAGAAAATTTTTTTTAAAGAATTTTTTTTTTTTGTAAATTTTGTAAATTGAGAATGTTTTTTAACAAATTTTTTCTTTTTCTCATATTTTCATTTATTAAAAATTGCTTTTGCTTGCCTCAAGTGATCAAGTGAAATGGAATAGAATAGAATAGAAGTGATTTGGTCTTGGCGAAGAGTTAATTCGCATTTGGTCGCATTATCGAGCTCGTGTTATACAAAAATTTTATAGTCGAATCGCGTTCGGATCCAGCTTAGCGCGTCATTCGGCCACGAGCTTGCTTGAGTCCAAATCCCAAACTAATGTCAAGATCGCGCCTCGATTATTTTTAGTTTCCTAATTACTTAACAGGATATTGAGAATTTTTAACTTTATGCAATTGTAAATTTTAACTTGTTATTTTTAAAAATAAATAAAAAAAAAGTTGAATAAATTAATTTGTTTTGTTTGTTTTTTTTTTTCTAAGTTATCAACAATAAGTAATCATATTTCTTTATTTTGTTTTCTTAACTAATTTATAAATTTTAGTTGTTTTCCAATTAGAAATAAATTAATTTAAAAATAAAAAAAAATTTTTTCTTTTCTCTTTTTTTTTGCTTATTTAGTCTTATTTACAAAAACTAACCCTTGGGTAAGCTGTTTGATTGTTTAGCACTCTTCTTTGGACAAGATCTAGTCATTTGATAGTGTTGCCAATATCCAAAAAAATTTTGTTTGCTTAATACGTCAACTAAAATTCGATGAAAGCTATATTTTTTGGAATTAAGTAGCATCTAATGAATTTTAAATATGAATTTTTTTAGTGTTAATAATAAATGTGACATTTAATTAAATTAGTCATTAGTTATAAATAAAAAAAATTACTTAAGTTTACATTTCTACGAACTTTATCCCATTTATTTGAATTAAATTCTCGCTTAAACGACGATATTTAGGACTCAAATAATCTTTTTTGGTTTTACAATGTGAATTCTACTTTTTCCTTTCTCTTATCTAGATGCATGGTTTTACATTTGTTCATTTTTAGATTTGTTGACCAAGTTTCAGTTCATTGCATCAGAAGATCTGATCATGTGATTATGCAAAACATATTGATTTATTTGGAGAAAAAGCTCTCTTAAAGTAGTTTTTGAGTTGAAAAATTAGTAATGATATTTTCTTTGCCCTCAAATATCAAAACAATTACCTCTATTTTATTTAAAAAATACCGCTTTTAATATATTTATGCTCATTATTAAAAAAATTTTTTCATATATTCTACATTGAATATTTGCAGACTTGTTCTAAAGTCACAGTTTTAAGTCTAAGTCACAATAATTTAAGTCAAAGTTATGACTTAATTTGTTAAAATAATTTATTTTAAGAAATTGCAAATAATAAATAAAAATATTTTATTTTTCTTAATTTAATTCTTAAAACAGTTCTATCTCTATTATGATGTCCTAAAAAATGCAAAAAATTTTTATCAATACCTGCTTCATCAGATCCAGTTGAAAGACTTTTTTCGAAATCTGGCTACATTAACAGACCTCATAGATCAAGATTGACAGCAAAAAATTTTGAAACAACAACTTTATTGGCATCAAATATGGATTTATTAAATGAATAGAATAAAAAACTGTAATTATTTCACTCATTTATTATTTAAATATAATTTAATTTAATAAAAAAACATGAAAACTATTTGTTTTTATATGATTTATTTTAAAAAAATAAATGACTTGACTTTAAAAATTAAAAAAAAAAATTAAGTCATTGACTTGACTTGACTTAAGACTTGTGACTTAAAAACAAGTCTGAATATTTGAATAGATATATATTTTAATAAAAAAAAAATAAATGCAAATTTTATTAAAAAGATCCAAATTAATAATAATAATAATAGTAATATTCTACGATCAAATTAGTTTAGCTAAATTGACAAAGCAGGATAACTAAATTGAATCCCACTATAGCAGACTTTTGATTGTTGTTTCAACCGACATTGCTGATTTCATTTATATTGAATTATCAATTAGTTTATCAACTTCTTTAAAAGCATAAAACACCAATATTTGGATAATGTATATTTTATTCAATTAAGGCTAATTCTGGAGATAATCAAGAAAAAATAAAATAAATAAAATGAGAAATAAGTCAAAATAAATTTAGACTTAAATATTTTATTTTCTCGTTTTATGTATAAATTTATCTTTATATCCATTGAATTTAAATTGCAGAATTTTAACACAGATTAAATTTGAATGATATTTTGTTTGCATCGCTCAAATTTATAACAAGCTAGAACGTTTGGAAGAATGATTCTTAGATCCAATAAAAGTTATTTCATATAAAATTGTTTTTTTATTTTTTTTTTACAAAATTCATGATGTCTTTTAATTATAAATTTTTAAGCATACAAAATTATTTTATTTACTTATCTTTGTAACTGCACCGAGTTAGAAATCAAAATAAAATAGAATATAATTAGAATAAAAACTTTAATAATTCAAGATTCTAAATGAAATGTGTGACATGTTTTATCATGTTAGCATTGAATAGCTCGGGAAAGAAAGAAATAATAAGCAATAGCTTAGAATTAATTTGAGGGGTCTTATCTTAATTTTTGATTTTAGCATCACTATAATTCTAAAACTTTAAGTCATATTATATGTTAAAATAAAAAGATTTGAATTATTTTCAAATTAATATGCCAAACTCCATGTTTATTTGATTAAAAATAAATATATTAAATGAAAACTTAAAATGAAAATTCAGAAATTTTGGTACTGTTACGTCATTATTTGAAAAAAAGACTTATCAGCAGCAGCAACAAAAGAAAAGATAAAATGTTTCTAAATAAAACTATGAAAAGTGAAAATGTTTCTTCAAAAAGCAATGAATGGTACAAAAGAGAAATCGAACCACTCGCCAATAAATTGTCAAAGATAATGCTTTATATTTTGAAGATTATTTTTTTAGATAATTTCAAAATAAATAAGATGAAAACAAATAAATAATGAATTCAAATATTTGTCGGTCAAGTGGTTCGAACAGTCGACATCAATCAGGAGGTTAAAATAGTTACAATGAGTCCATAAGAAGAAAAAAAATTCAGCTAAGGTTTTTCCCTACATGAATGCAAATAAACAATGCTAATGATAATTTTTATTAAGAAAATAATTTGATTTAATCAATTTTAATAAATACATTTTATTTAAATTCGGCATCAATTAATTTTGCAATTGTGTTTAATTGAATATTTGATGTTCCTTCATAAATTGTACCGACTTTACAGTCACGATAGTATTTTTCAATCGGGTAATCTTTGGTATAGCCAACGCCACCCATCCAATCGATGCATTTGCTTGTTGTTTGACAAGCAACCTTTTAAAATTTAAGATATAAAATTTTAAAATAATTTTATCAATATCGTTCAACCTCTGAAGCAAAATATTTTGCCATAGCAGCCTCTTTAATAAAAGGTTTACCAGCTTCTTTGAGTCTAGCAGCATTGTAGACCAAAAGCCTAGCTGCTTCTAACTGGGTGGCAACATGAGAAATCTGATGCTGCATACCCTGAAAATCAAAAATTCGTTGACCAAACTGTTGCCGCTCACGAGTATAAGCGATAGTCTTGTCAAAACAGCCCTGGGCTAAACCAATCATCTGAGCTCCGATTCCTATTCTGCCCTCATTTAGTATTGAAATAGCGTATTTGTATCCTTGGCCAATCTTGCCTAGGATATTTTTTTCGTGCACTTTTACATCATCAAAATGAACAGCACAAGTTGAACTGGCCAAAAGTCCAAGTTTATCTTCATTTTTGCCAATTGTTAAGCCGGGCGTATCGCGGTCGACTACAAAACATGTTATTCCCTTGTAGCCTAAACTAGGATTCACATTTGCCATGACAAAAAAAACTCCCGCATGTTTTGAATTAGATATCCATAATTTATTTCCATTTATGGTGTAATAATCTCCATTTTTAGACGCTGATGTTCTCATGGCAAAAGCATCTGAACCCGAGCTAGATTCAGATAAACAAAAGCTTCCAATCTTTAAAAAAAAAATTAAACAATTTCTATTTTATTATTTGGATAAATAAAGCTTAAGCCAAAAATTGATTAAAACTTAAAAATAATTGATTTACCATATCAGTAGCCAAGCGAGGCAAGTATTTATCTTTTAGATAATCAGAACCAAGCTGCATTAGCAATGTGTTAATTAAAGTATTTTGAATATCGCACATGACACTTATGCTTCCGTCCACTTTACCTAACTCCTCGACAACAAGAATAGATGAAAAAAAAGAGCTTTCTGTGCCTCCATATTTGCCAGGTATCTCAATACCCATAAGCTTTTATTATTTGTATTTTTTTTTTAAATTATTCTGCATTTAATTAACTGACTTGATCATTTTATTTAATTTTGATTTCAGCTTTGGGCTTAGCGAAGAGCTTTTAAATTTAATTGGCAACCTACCATATCTTTAGCTAATCTAGGACAATATTTATCAAGGAGTTCTTTAGAGCCATTATGCAACAAAAGTGTATTAACTACGGTATTTTGTAAATCAACTAGACCACCGATAACCGAGTCGACTTTCGCAAATTCTTCAATTGCGATTATCGAACTAAAAAAGTTCAATCCAGATCCACCGTACTCTTCTGGTATTTCAATGCCCATTAGCTGATTTCAAAATTCAATAAAACAACTTTGTCTTATTTATATTTGCAAACTTACGCCATTGTCGAACATTAGTTGACGAATTTCTGGCAGTACATCTCCTTGTTGCTCCATTTCTCTCACTTTAGGCTCAATTTTTTCTCGGGCCAAGCGACCAACTTAGAATGATTTTAAAATTTTTTTTTATTTGATTATTAATCAAAAAATTAAAAATTTTCACAAATAAATACTATTTAAAAAAAAAACAAATAAAATTTTAAACTTTTTATCCATAAACTAAAGATTATTTAACAATTTTTTAAGACAATCAATTGAATATTTTGATTAGATTTATTTCTAATAAAAAAAATTTATATATCTAAATCTGTCAAGATTTTTTCAAATTTTTAAAATACTTCTTTAAGATTTAATTTTAAGGGAAATCTTATTATTTATCTTTAAATTATCAGTATGGCTTAAAATATTTAAAAAAATTAAAATTACAGCATATTTTTTTACATATGTAGCAAAAAATTTTTTAAATTTAAATATTTCAAAATTAGAATTGTGTGATCATTTTTATATGACAAGTTTTTTTTGCTCTTTGACATTTTTCAAAAAAATTTGAATAAGAAAACAGCAAAAGTTAAAAAAAAAAACAAAAAAAGATAAAATTTAATATCCATAATTTAAAAATATTCAATCATCAGATGAATTTCTATTTATCTTTGCTAAAATATTGAAATTCTTTAAACCACTTTTATTATTTTTTAGAATTTTGGTCGAAAATATCAAGACTAAAATTGAATGGATTTTTTTAAAATTTTAAACGATAAAAAATTAATTTATTTTAATCATTTCCCAAAAATAATCTTTTTTTGAATTTTAAAAAATAAATCATTTTGCTGTTTGAGCATTTTTTATTAAAATTTTTATTAAAAATTGTCAAAGAGAAAAAAAAACTTACCATAATTAATATCATAGAGTTAATTAATTTAAAATCTGAATTATCTAATTAAATAAATGAAAACGATAAAAACTACTAAATTGATAGACTTTTGTTTTTTGATTAAAATTGGAAATAAACAGAAACAGCATTCTAAAACAAAAAGATACCTGTTTCTTTTAACTGAATCTCCTCATCAGAAAAATTGTACAACGAGCGATTAATAGTATCTGTTGATGTGCTCAAATTAGCCACGTTTTTTTGAGCCAAATTACGGCATAACTTAATTAAAATAATTCAATAATAAGATTACATGTCAATAAACAAAATTACCCTAAAAGTTTTAGTTCCAATATTTCTGATAGCAAACATTTTAAAGCTAGACTTTGCTTACAGGGTGTGATTACAATATTTTTCTATGTCTTCAAATTTATATAATAGAAATTTAATTTTGGGTAAATTATTCTAATAATAATTTAATCATGTGCCAAACAATTTCATCAAATTCAAACTAAGTCAGAGTCTAAATGTGTCACTTAATTGTTACAAGTATAATTTCTTTCAAAATTATGATACCAATGAAGAATTCGATTGAAATAGATCTAGCAAAGTAAAAAGTCTATTTTAATCAAAGGCATTATTTTTTATTATTTTAGATAATTTCAAAATTAAAGTATTATCTGCAATAAAAAAATTATTTTTAGTATATGTAAAATAAAATTTTCAAATTTAAAACAAATTTTTGTGTTAAGTAAAGAAACAAGTTACTTTATAAAAAAAAAAGTAATTTGACTTGCATGATTATTTTTTTTTGCTTTAATTTAATAATTCAAAGTATGTCATTAATAAGAATAGACTTATTGGGATCAAAAGCGTACAGCTTTTATCTAGTCTCATCTCTAAATTAATATTCGAGCTTAAATAGGAAATTTTAAATATTTTCTTATCAACGTTCAGGAAGATGAATACACGAAAGATAAATCCCTAACACAAACAATATCGTTTACAGCAAAGGCTTTATCTGGAAATAACAAAAATTAAAAAAAAATTTTTTTTCACTGTTAAATCATAACTTGACTAATTCCTTTCATTTTATATTAGCTTTTTAGTTAATTCTGGTTTGTTTTAACTTTTAACTTTTTTTAAAAAAGATAATCAATAATTAAAAAAATTTTTAATTTTAAAAATAAAATAAACTTTTAAAAATTATTTTTTAAACATTGTAAAAGGTTAAAGTTAAAATTTAATTTTAGTCGAACCTCATTTTAATGAATTCCTGGAAAAAAATAACAATTTTTTTTAGTTCCAAAAATTTTTATTTAAACAAAATATAATTTTATTTATGAGAGAAAAAAATACTTATTAAAAATCAAAACAAAAAATTAATTAGATTTTAAATCAAAGGTAGAATTCTTGTTATTATTCATTTTTATTATTATTTGTAGTCTGTACCAAGCTAATTCTCCTTCAAATTAAATATTTAAAATTAGAAAAACTTTTATTTTACAAAATGTATCAACTGATACAAGGTTTGTATCATCCAAATTTAGTTTGTGTAAGACCTCTGCAAATTAATTTTAATAATTTATACTGTTTTGCACAATTGCATAGTTTTTGCACAGACTAAATTTGGGTAATACAAACCTTGTATCAGCTGATACATTTTGCAAAATAATAACTACTACTACTACTACTACTTAAAAAAAAATTTTTTCCAATTTAAAATTGTTTGTTCTTATGTCAATTAACTTTTTTTCTAAAATTCGTTTCAATGAGGTTGGTTTTAATTAAGATTAGTTACAATGTGTACTTTTTTGTTTATCTGCTAAAGTGTTTTCGTTATAATCAGGTTCGGCTGTATTACCAAAAGTATTTTTCAAAAAAAAAATTTTAGTCAACTTTTGTGCATCAGTATTACATTTGCAACAATGCTAAATCGAAAGCTGATTTTTTTATGACGCAAGTTATATGTATGCGAAATTAATATGATGAACTAACAAATAAAAATTTTTTTTATTTTTTTTAAAAAAACGATTTTTTATATGAATAAATTTTTCAATTAAGTTTTAATCAAAAAAAGAATAATTAATTTTAATTTTATTTTAAAAATTCAAAAATATACTTCCTTTGTTAGTTAAAATTACCAAAATTGCTTGATAAAAGTAGAAAATCAAAATTAAAATACCAGCTTGAATTATAGCAGTTTTGGAATTAAAAAAATTTAATTTTTTATAAATTATTCTAATAATAATTTGAATCATGTGTCAACCAATTTCATAAAATTAATTTAAATTAGACTAAAAAAATTACCAAAAATCAGAAAAATTACCAAAGCTCCTTTTACAATAATGACATAACTGGCTAATTTTAATATAAAACACCATTGTATGATTCTAAATCTTCCAAAATTTAAGTCTTTGCTACATATAAATTTAATTTTGAGTGCATGTTAAATAAAATTTTCGAAAATTTAAAACTAAGTATTTTGTTAAGCAAAGTAAGCTTTTTTTAGCAAATTAATTTGCAACCAAAAAGCAAATAGACTTGCTTGCAATTTTTGTTGCATTCACTCACTGTACACATTCAATGCTTTCAAATTTTAACAAAAAAAAATTTGCTCACAATGTATATTTGATTCAAGTTGAAGGTATCTGATTTATAATTTTTTTCTACTTTTTTCTACTATATTTATGGTATCTTTTTGTATCCTTTTTTATCTAATCAATACCTGTAAATAAATGAATTCGATTGATTAGTCGTCTATCGAAATTGAGACGTGTAGGTCATGGCATAAAACTTTGCTATATTATTTAGAGATAAAAGGTGTAGAAAATGACTCGTTACTCAAGAGAGCCAGAAAATCCAGCAAAATCCGTAAAAGCACGCGGATCTTACTTGAGAGTCCACTTCAAAAACACCCGAGAAGTCGGTCGTGCTATCCAACACATGCCGTTGAGACGAGCCATAAAATTTTTGAAAAATGTAATTGAGCACAAAGAAATCGTTCCATTCAAACGATTCAATGGAGGTGTTGGCAGAAAAGCTCAAGTAAATTCAAAAGTTAAAACGAAAAGAAAAAAGCTCTATAAATAAATTAATTAAGTGCAAACAATGGGGAGCCTGTCAAGGTAGATGGCCCGAAAAATCAGCCGACTTTGTATTGCAATTGTTGAAAAATGCTGAAGCTAACGCTGAAGTCAAAGTAAAATTATTAATTTTTATTATTATTAAATCATTTTTAAGTGTAATTTTGATTTAATCAGAGTTTAGATGCTGATCACTTGGTTGTTGACCACGTCCAAGTTAACCAAGCACCAAAAACCCGAAGACGTACATACAGAGCTCACGGTAGAATCAACCGTAAGTGTCTTTTGTTCAAATCAAAATCAATTAGTCTAGTTTTTTTTTAATTGTCTTATTTTTCAGCATATAAATCAAGTCCGTGTCACATAGAAATCTTTTTGACCGAAAAAGAGACAGTTGTTCCGAAACCAAGCGATGTTGAGGAGCCAACTAAAAAGAAAGAGTCTAAAAAGAAGCTAAAACGTCAAAAAATGATGGACAGAGGAGAATAAATTCATATTGAATATTTGAATATCAATAAATTATATGAATTTATTTAAATTCAAATAAAAAAAAAAAGATAAATTTTTTTCTCTTATTTTATCCTATCATTTCCTATTTGCTTATTTACTTATCAAGATATTCTCTTTTATGGACTTAGTCTTTGCTAAACCCATTTCACACAAAGATTTAATCGAGTAAATAAATAGTTTTGTGCTAGGAATAATCAAACAATATTAGCGTTCAATGTAAATAAAACATAATCCTCAAAGATATGTTGCAACTTCGTCCCAAAAGTGATGATCAATTTTTTTGTTTAGATCTATTTGAATAAAAATAAAAAGATTTAATGAGAACTCTTTATTTCTTTAATTAAATAATGAAAAATAGCCCCAAATTAACCATGCCAAATCATATGTTGACTTTTAGTTTCCTAATTGTTTTGGTCTATCTGGCCCAAGGTAATTTTAGTTGTAATTTTAAATGGATTTTATTATGATGACAGAAATTTTCAGCTGGCCATGTAAGAGGTGGTTATTTGTTGTGGCGAAATCCGAAGCTAGACTCTTTCAAGCTCGTTTGTTACATGACCAATTGGGCTCAGTACAGACCGAATAATACAAAATTTGTACCATCTGATCTCGACCCTTTTCTCTGCACTCATTACATATACGCTTTTGCCTCAATTAATGCAACTACCTATGAAATTAAGTCATTCGAATGGAATGACGAGAGTCATGAAAAGTTTGTCGGTAACCAGAAATAGAAAATATTAATCAATTTTTTGACAGATGTTTTTAATTTTTTTTTCTACCAAGGTCGCTATGAAGAGTTTAACAATATGAAGAAATTAAATCCGATCCTAAAAACTTTGCTAGCTGTCGGAGGTTGGAATATGGGATCTGGTCCGTTTTCGGACATGGCTGGCAATAAGACCAATAGGAAAATTTTTATCAACAGTGCAGTAAAGTTTTTGAGAAAATGGAAATTTGATGGACTTGGTAAATAAAAAAAAAGTCTTAAATTTTAAAATCGTTTCTGGCTTAGCGAAAAATGTTAAGCTATAAGGAGAATAAGTCTAAGAGTGAAAAATCTGATTAAAGATTTTTTTTATATTAATACAAAAATTATTATTCAAAAATGTTAAACTAATTTAAATAAATCCTGTTATATTTTAAAATTTAGCATTTTTGACTAAAAAATGCACAATTTTTGTGTTTTTAAAACAAATTTTTGAATTATATTTATTTTTAAAAGTCCTAAAATTTCCTTCTGTATTAGAGCCCCTTGGGTGTTAAATCGAATTGTCATAGTTCTAGTTATAGTTCATTATTTTTAATCAACTGATAAGCCCAGCAAATTTTTTAGATCCTTATAAAAAATCTTAACAAAAATAGAAAGTTAAACCTCCTTTTTAGCTAAAAAAAAATTCACTTTTTTATTATTAAGTTTTAAGTTATTTTAACCAGGAAATGCGGTAGTTCCCCTAGTTATAAAATCTGGTAATCCATTTTAATTTTAAACGAGATAACTTTCATGAAATCTCACTTAGTTAAGTGAATTTTTTAAAAATTTTGATTTTAAATTTTGAATTTTAATTAATAAAAAAATTTCTTTTGTTTAATATAAAAAAAGTCAAGTGAAAAAAAAACTAGTTTGACTTGTAAATTCATAAATATCAAATTTAATTTTATAATTAAGAGAATAAAGTTATAAAAAAATTTCAATTCAAGTCATTAAGGTTTTAAAATCAAGTTAAAAGACTTATTTTTCATTATGTTAAATCCAACTTTATTGATCACTTAATTTCATGGATATTGTTTAATAGCTTTGGAATTAGATCCAGAGAGCTTTAAAAAAGTGCATTTCTTATTTAGATCTTCATTTTTTGGCTGTTTTATTTAAGAGCCTTAATATTTTCATTCCATAAAAAAGTAAAAAGTTTAAAAAAATTTGTATTTTTTACCACAAAAATAATAAAATATAACTAATCATGTATTTATTAATTAAATCGAGTTTTTTTTTTTCAAATTTCTTTTTTTTATCAACAAAATTTAGTGTTATACCATAATTTTATTAGAATAGCAATAAGATTAATAAATATAAAACAGAAAGAGAAATTAACTAATTTAATTATTAGTAAAGATTTAAATTTGTTTGCATTTGTAGATACAATAGAAGTATTTTTTTAGTTGATTACCGCAAGTTTTACGTGTTTTGATCAGCATCAATTGCCCAAAATTTAGAACTTCTTGTCGGCAAAACACAAGTTTACTTGTAGGGGAAACATCATCTTCGATTCCTAGTTTTACATCATTCAATGTTTCGTTTGCTGGGTCTACTAAAATGTTTTCTTTCGATAATGGTTGACTTATTTTTAAATTTTTAAATGTCATAATTATTCATTTATCTATTTTTTCTGTACAGAGTTAATGCTTCTTCAGATTAAAAAAAAATTATAATCAAAATAAAATGTAGAAAAGAAAAAAGTAATTTAAAAAGGAAAATGGTATGAAAAAATTAAAAAATAGTTAAAATGAAATAAGGAGTAGTAGGGTACATAGGCTCAGGAAAAAAGGAAGAAATAGTTACACAATGAACTCGGGTATTCGATATTTTTTGATTTAAAACTGGCTTTGTAGTTAATAATAAAAGGCTTTAATAACTTAAAAATTGTCAATTGTTTTCCAATAAGTTTATTAAATTAATTAGTTTTATCTCTAATGAGTACATGGATAATTTATTAATATTGAGGTATTTGTGGTATTTTTTACTATTTTTTGTGAATAAAGTCAACTGACGTCCTTTATTCAAAATGTGTTGACCAACAGAAAACATGCTTTAATCCAAGTCAATTTCGACAATTAACAAAATTTTAAATTTTAGAATAAAAAAATGCTATAAAGTTTAGACTTGGACTTTTCAAGCGACTCTAAATAAATTTAATGAGTGAAAATTTAAAAAATATAAATAATAAAGTGTTAAGATTCTAAAATCCAAATTTAAAGAAATTAAAATGAGAGCTAGAGAAACGATTTTTATTTTTTCTCACAATGATATCCTAAATTTTTTATTTATACCTAGATTTGGACTGGTTGGTTTTTGTTTAAAAAATTAAAAAAATAAAATTTTCAACAAAATTTTTTGTAAAGGGAATTTCCAGCTAAGAGGGATGGCAGCACAGAAACCGATAACAGATCTTTTAGTCATCTCGTCAAAGTAATTTTTTTATTTAAAATAGTTTATTTGCAGAAATTATATTTTGATTATTATTTACTTTACAAACAATTAAATAAAGAAAATATTTTCACATTATATGAAATTATCATTTTATCTTTTCACCATCATTATGAGGCCGTTGTAATTTTTTAACAAGATTCCATTAAGATATGACAATAATTTAAAAATATTTTATAAATATTTATTTTTCAAAATATTGATTATTTTTTGAACATGCTTTATTTAAGGTATTATTTTATTTATTTAAAGTATAATTTAAGGAAGTTTTCCTTTCCAAGGCTACTCAGAATGGATCTTAGTCCTTCTTCTCAGCCTCGCGAAATATTATTTAAAATATCAATTAAAATTTATTTGATTTTGTTTTATTTTAATTTTGTTTAAAAAAAAAGATTAAAAAAAAATTCTGATTTATCCCAATTTCAAAAAAACAAATATCAAATATAAACATTGAAAGGTTAATTATTTTTATTACAATGCAAGCTCTGGCCTTTTTTTCTACCTTGATTTCTCCAAGACAGACCATACAAATTGAGTTCACAAATTGAAATAGGTATTCAAATTTTAAAGTGTTCAGTTTCTTCATAAACATAAACAAAAAAATCAAATATTTTATATTTGGATTTCAATCAATTATAAAAGATTAAAAGGAACAATATTTGTTAGAAAAATAAAAAAAAATAATCTAAAATGTCAGCAAAATTGATTGAACCAGAAATTTAGATAAAAAAAATATGAATTTTTACTTTTTTTATTAATTTTTTTCTAAAAATAAAAATAATAAATTCAAGGAATTACGCGAAGCTTTTTACAATGAAGCGCTAGCAGCACGAAAAGAACAATTACTTTTATCAGCAGCAGTAGCGGCAGAAAAATTTACAATTTTGAAAGCATATGAAATTGAAAACATTGTTTCATATCTTGATTTTATAAGCATTATGAGCTATGACTATCATGGTATTTTAAAATAATAATTAAATATTATTTTTCTAATTGATTAGAAAAGGTGCATGGGACAAAAAACTTGGTCATAATAGTCCACTCTATTCATCTAGTCAAGAGAACGAAGATGATCAGAAATTATCTGTCGATTGGACTGTCCGTTTATATCAAACCCTTGGTGTTCCATTAGAAAAATTAGTTTTAGGCATCCCATTTTATGGACGTTCATTTACCATACAAGAAAAGAGTGAACGGTCATTCGGAAGCGCCAGCGTTGGTGAAGGTGTACCGGGCAATGCTACAAGGGAGTCAGGTTTTTTGTCTTATGGTTTAGAGATATGCAAGTACATTAAAGAAGACAATTGGACAAGAGCTTGGTCAGGTGAGCATCAAGTTCCATACGCTTACAAAAAAACTCAATGGGTTGGCTTCGATGATTCGGAAAGTGTAAAAATTAAAGTAAACTATGTAACTAGGCATTGTTTGGCTGGTGCAATGGTATGGAGCATCGATCTTGACGACTTCGGCGCTTTCTGTTCCGATCAACCGTTTCCATTAACCAGGAGTATATTGGAAAATTTAAAAACTCTTGACAGAAAAAAATGTCTTCCATTAGCCAAAGTGCAAGATCCAGATGTGGATGAATATCTGAAAAATTCTAAAGACTGGAATTTTTTTACTTTGGATCCAGTTAGTGAAAAAACTGAGGCAAGTTTATCAACTTCAAGAATTTCTTTTTCAAGAAAACCACTAAGAAAATTCAATAGAACAAGGACAACGACACAAAAATTGTCCTCTACTACTTCTCAAATAGCATTCACTGAGACTCAAAAGCAAAAAGAGGAAATTAGCGATTCGGAGCAGCTAAATGAAATCATGATGAGAATTCATCAGAGCAATGATTTAGATAAAGAAGAACTTGAAAAAATTTTGAAACAATATTTGAATAATAAAAGTATGCCAGATAGAAAATTTTTGCTAAATAGTATGAAAATGTTGCTTGATAATAGAGGAAAAAATTTGGCAACAACTACCAAGACATTGTCAAAAAATGAGAAATTATTTTTTCAAATAAATTCATTGAATTTACATAATCGTGGATGTGAAAATTTGGAAGATGGTGAATTAATTCGAGATGTGAATGATTGTAGTTCGTTTTTTACTTGTTTTATGGGAAAAGCGAGCAAACGAACCACTTGTGACAAAGGACTTTATTTTGATGATAGACTTAAAGTTTGCAATTGGAAATCTGAAGTAGACTGCTAGTTTTTTTTTTATTTAAATATTTTATTTATAAAAAAAAATAACATTCAACTCTAAATAAAATTAAAATATTTGTTTAAATTCGATTTTTTTGTAGCAGCGCTTTTTCGCCAAGACGCTTTCTTCTTAGACATAGCATTATTTTGTAGCTTATGACAAAAAGAGCTGCACCAACTACTGATACTACACTAAAAAATATTGTGAATACCAGCCAGTAGTATGTATCATCTTGTCTAATTTCAACTTCTATCATTTTTGCTTTCGATTTCAATTTTTGAGTAAAATGATTTTTTTAAATTAGAAATTTTTAAAATTAAATTTGGCGCTTTTAATAGTTTACTTTAATTTATGAAAATTTAAGTTGGTATGAGTTTAAATATTTTAAAGAATATGAAATGAGTAATTTTCCCTACTCCTAGTGGATTATTAATGCTAAATAATTTTGATTTGGCAATAATTTTATTTGATTAATCTTTTTAAAAATTATTTTCTTTAAGGTTTTTAATTGATTTAGCAATAAAATTTTAAAATTGATTTTAATTTGAAATTATTTTTTTATTTTTAAAAATCTTAAAATAAATTTAAAATAAAATATCTTTACTCATTTCTATAGTGTATTCAATAAAAATAAATAAAAATTTAATTTTTCATGCTTTTTTAGAATCTTTGATCGAAATTACATAATTGAATGAATGATTCATGTGATATTGCAGAATCTCTGTCAATATAACTGGTTAACTAATTAACTTACTAAACCGTGAGCATTAAGTTAGAATGTAGCATAAAAAGTTGCCCTTTAACGTCCAACGGAGAGATCGGATAGAGCAACCCAAGGGTACTAATTTAAACATTACAATTAAGTGATAGGATTCATGTATAATTAGATATAAAGAGAAATAATTTGGAATTATTTAAATATGATTTCAAAAATTGCAAGGAAAATTTCAACACATAACATGCCTCCATTACTTTAATTGCCTTTTCCTTTTTGTACTTTTTTGTTTGTTATTTGAGACCATTTTATTTTTGTAATAAATGATAAATTTTGAGTAGATAAAATTGATGAAGCAGCGTGGCGCAGTGGAAGCGTGCTGGGCTCATAACTCAGAGGTCGGTGGATCGAAACCATTCGCTGCTAATTTTTTTAGAAAATAAAAAAAATTAAATGAACTAAATTTGATTAATAAATAATTTTTTTCTCAAAGAAAAAAATGTTTCATATGAAGAGGAAGTAGATCTCTAAAGTTTTAATTTGTTTTTAGATTTTGAAATGAAATAAAATTATGCATTTCAATTTAAAAAATCAAGGCATTTTTTATTTATAGCTATTTAAAAAAAATATATTTTAATTTCACAACTGCTAAAAAATTAATTTTAAATTTATAATTATAATCTCAAAAAAATATGTTGGCATAGCAAAGTGGTTACTTCGATAAAACGTTTTAGAGACAAACTCATTTCAAACCCCACAAGAAAACCACTTGCGCGATCCAACTTTTTCAAATAAAAAAATCATTTTACTCAAAAATTGAAATCGAAAGCAAAAATGATAGAAGTTGAAATTATTAATTACTCTCATACCAGTGCATTAGTTTTTTGAAAAATATTTTAAAAAGACATAGTGCGTATCTCATTTTCTTGTATTTCACCTATTGTTCCGAAAAATTCAAATGAAAATGTCAAAAAATAGAAATTCTTCTAAAATTGGTTGACTCGATATATTAAGATATTAAATTTTTAATTGTATTAAAAATATCCATAATTAAAATAATTTTTTTTAATTCCAAAGGCTTTCTAACTAATTTACCAAGTCAAAGTAAAGAAAATTTTGATAAAAGTGACTAAAATTTTAAATTAAAATGAAAGAATAAAAATTTTTAAAAGCATGATATTTAAAAGCGTATAGAATTTGTTGAATTCAAAGCAAATGCATTTTTTAATTTTGTTTTACACAATAAAATGTCTAAATAATACTAAACCAATTACAAATCAAATTTTGAAAATTAAATTTTTACACTTTTCTCTTGTTGACTCTATTTATTTTAGTAAAAAATAATTTATTTTAGATTCTAATAATAATATATTAACTAATAAAAATCAAAATGAGTTCCATAGGCACTGGTGTATGAGAAATTAAAATCTATGTTTTTAAACTAATTTTATAATTTAGTACGACTTGTCAGCTGCTCAATTTTCTCCGGATGGCAGAATCTTCCAAGTCGAGTATGCGAATAAAGCTGTTGAAGCAAGCGGGTAATTCTAAAACAAACAAACAGTCCGATTTAAAAAAATAAACAAATTTTTTAACTTCAAAAGAACAGCAATAGGTGTTGTGTGTAAAGATGGTGTGGTTTTGGCTGTGGAAAAAATTGTAACATCAAGACTTCATGAACCGGGCAGCAATAAACGAGTATTCATAATTGATCAGCACATCGGAATGGTATTTTTTAAATGAATTTAAATGATTTTTAAAAGAAAATTAATTTATCTTTTAGACTGTGGCTGGTTTACTTGCTGATTCAAGAAACTTGGTCAAAATTGCTAGAGAAGAAGCAGCTAATTACAAATCAAACTACGGCTCTAATATTCCACTAAAAGTAGTTCAGCATGAATAAAAAAATTAATTAGCTAATTTTCTAAAAAGTACTTGGCTGATAGACTCTCAATGTATATGCATGCTCATACACTGTATGGTGCCATCAGACCATTTGGTGTTTCAGTTATTTTGGCCTCGTTTGAACACGACAAACCACAGCTTTATTCTATCGAACCATCTGGCATATGTTATGTAAGAAACAAACATATTTAAAAAGAAATAAAAATTTTTATTTATATTTTAAAAAGGGATATTTTGGAGTTGCGATCGGAAAAGCTTCTCAAAATGCCAAAACTGAATTGGAAAAAATAAAGGTTTGTTTGAAAATAATTAGAATTTTTACTAGTAAATTATTTGACTTTTTTTTAAAAATAGTTTAAAGAAATGAGATGTCAGGATTTGGTTAAAGAGGCTGCCAAAGTGTAAGCAAAATAAATTTAGTTCTGTTGTGGTTTAAATTTTGAAATTTTTTAATTAAAAGAATTTACACTGTTCATGATGAGATTAAAGACAAGCATTTTGAACTCGAAATGGGTTGGGTTGGTAAAGTTTCAGATAACAAATTTCAATTAGTACCTAGAACTGTATTCGAAGAAGCCGAAAAATATGCAAAAGTACGCATTTTATAACACTTAAAGATTTAATTTTTTTTTTTAAATATCTTTTTCTCTAGGAGGCTTTGGAGAGTGAAGATGAAGAAATGTAAAAACCATAAATTTTTAAACTTTCTAAAGACTAATATATAAATTATTATACTGATGTTTTTTTTTCTTTTAAAATTGGCTAATTGATCCCATCAATAACCAATTTTTAAATATTCCTTATAATATTTTAAAATAATCGTATCTTCGTTGAACTTAAAAATAAAAATTTAATTTTTCGTTTTTTTTAAACTTAATTTTGACAAAATATTTTAAAAAAAAATGTTTAACTCAAGTCAAGACTAAATAAATTTTTTCTTTAAATATTGGTTTCTCCTTGAAAAAGAAATATAATCATGTTCATTATAAATAAAATATTTTTAAAATTTTTGGTAAAACTGTGGGTTTACCACGACTCAAAAATTCTAAAACTAAATTTGGAGTCTTTTAACAGAAATTAGAAATTAATAATATAACAATTTTTTTCAATATTTAGTTCTTGTTTAAATTTTTTTAAAATGGCTTTGGATAATTAATTAATAAAATTTGTATAAAAATGTCAAAGTAAAAAAGTATTTAACGCCTCCTGAGAGGGTAGCAAATGGTAAGCTTAGACAAGAACGTGACTGAAAAAATATTGAACTCACTGATTTAGATTCAATAAATGGAAGAACGATTTTAAAAATAAATAAAGATATAAAAATTAAAACACTTAAATTTTAAAACCTGAGACGATTATAAGAAAAAATTTTGGGCAATAAGCAAAAGTGAGTTGAAATTTATTTTATGTACATTTCATAATCAATATTTGTGTCGGATTCCGTCAGTGACGCCCAATTGACCATCATAACTTGGTGTTGGACGTCTTGATGGCCACGAGTGAAATTTTTTATATCTAAATTTTTACTTTGTTTCTTGAACTCAAATCTTTTATCTATCAAATTTTTTTATTTGAAAATTTTAAAAATTTTATTCATCTACATTTCATAGTCAATAACTACTCAAAACTAGTTTCTAAATTGCAGACCATTGGCTCATTTTATCCCGATATACAGATGCCTTTGGTATTAATAGTTTTTGATAATCTTCTAAAATCAAACAATTACTATAATTTGTTATAATTTTTTTGTTTAGGTAAATTTGAAACAGCAAACTGAAATATCTTGAAGGTTAAAATTTAATTGCTTAGCGCCAAAATATTAAATATCAATTTCGGATATTTTCCCTGTTAAACTCCTAATTATCATAAGAAATTTTACGAAATATGCTTTGATCCAAACAGGCATCTTGAAGTTGATTATCAATTCAAAATATCATTTCAAATCAAAGAGTTTATCTTTTGATATTAAAATAAATCTTAAATTTAATTTAAATAATTTTAATGTAACATGGTTAACATGCTATGGAAATTTAAGACATAAATAATTTTTGAAAAATATTTTCTTAACCTATTGATAAGATCAATTTTTAAATTTAAATGTAAAAAATGTAAAAATTTTAAATGCAACAAACTGCAACATACTTAGTGGCACCAAAAGTCAAAGTCTGTTAATAATGTGCAAAATCTCTGCAAAATGCACTAAAGCCAAATTTGTCTAAATTTTAATTATGCTATGTTTGCAGAATTTTTTCACATTTTTCATAAAAGTGCAACTTTGAATGTTGCACCATGTTTCCACTTACAAAACTTGCTTTTGACTCTTAAATGAAAAGTTATAAGAATTTTTAATATTTTGTTCTGTTCCATTGTACTAAATTTCACAAAAACTTTCCAAAATTTTTTGGGTTAATGTATTTATTCCAATGAATAAATAGTCGTACTTTGAACTGATTATTTATTTAGTTTAATTGCCAGGAAAGTTCTATTATTTATTTTTGAAATTTTTGTTTTTTTTGATAATGATTGATTTGCTGAGTATTTGCTGAGTTTTTTTTGAAAATAAGTTCCGGATCAAGGTTATGTCTAAGGAAACGTGGAAAGAAAAATAAAAATGCTTTTTCGTAATTACAAAATTCTAAGTTTTTTTTTTCTCTTTGATATTTTTTAGCAAAAATCTGAATAAAAAAAGCCCTACTAGCGAAAGGTTTTATTTTTAAAAAATCGAAAAATAATAAAATTCAATATGCATGATTTTACAATATTCAATTTGTATTCAATTATTCAATAAATGAAAATTACATTTTTAGAGAGATTAGAATTAATCAATTTGTCTACATCAAAACCTTGGAAAACAAATTAGCAGTCACTAAAGTAACCTCAATTGAGCATTTAAAAGAGGTTTTACACAAAAAATATTAAAAATTTCCGACTAAGTACGTACAAAAATTAATTGAATAAATGCCAAAAAGAGCTTTGGCTTGTTATAACAGTTAAAATATTAAATTGAAAAAATTTCTAAACTTTTGCAAAATTTTTTTTTAGTGATTAATCTAGCAGCAAATTTTTTATGTAAAAATTCAGCTCTCTTTACATTTTGTGCATCAGGCATTTGAACCCTGGTGGGCCTTTATAAACTTTCCAGACTAGGTGATTTTATATCTACTACATCAAAGATTTAATCATTGATATCAACTCTAAATCCAATATTTGACGGTGAATTTAAATCAATAGCTTGGGTACATTTACCATGAGCCAGTCAGTTTTAATTGAAATTAATAAAAATAAAGTTCTTTTAATTATTTTTTACAACCAAATTTGTCCAATTTTAATTTCATGTCTTTTACCAGAATGTTCTTAATAATATAACTATTTTTTTAATATTTAGTTCTTGTTTAAATTTTTTTAAAATGGCTTTAGATAATTAATTTGTAAAATTAAAAATTATGATACCAACATAGACTAAATGAGTTAAAAAAAATTCTTTTAATTCTTAAAGAAGTTTCTAATTAGTTGCACACTTAGGTGCCTACTATAACACCACTTTAGTTAATGGTCATTATTTGAGTTTATTCGTAATTTTCACAATTATTATTCTTTTATAAGCTAAAAATGCGATGCCTAAATATGAATTTCAGCATGTTGTTTTATTATTTGAATAAAAATGTTGTTTTATTATTTCAGCATGTTGTTTTATTTTTTTCTACTTAACTAAAATAGGGATATATGCCATGGCTTAAAAATTTTTGTCTAAAAGGTAAATAATGCTTTATTATTTTGTGAATTCACTAAAATATAATTTTTAAAGCTTTCTTAATATACCTTGGAAAAAATAGCTCCAATACAACTCGAATATTCATAATAATTGAAAATTTTTACATAAAATAGTTTTATTATTTGATTCTTCTTTTTGAGAATTCAAAATTAAAACAACGCAAACTATATCGTTTAAAAAAATCAATAAATTATAAATTTCAAGTTAACAAAAAAATTTTTTTCTTTAAATCAGATCCAAAATGGAAGAAATATTAGACATTGATACCTCGCTTGTGTCCGATTTTCGCAGTCTTACTATTCAAGATGATTGCTATCGTTATTTTATTCCCTATTTTCCATTTAAAGAATTAACTCAAAAAAATAATGGTGATCAATTAGAATCCAAATTCTATTTAGAAATATTCAGATTGCTTAAACTCGATAAGCTTAATCGCCAAGATTATTTAGTTTTTGCTGGAATAGATTTGTTTAATGATCAACAATCAATGTGTGATGCATGTATTTTTTTTAAAGATAAACAATATTTAATTGAAATTAAATCAGAAAGTCGAGAAAAAAAGCATCCTAAAATATCATCAGATCAACTACAGAACTTTATCGATTTGTTTGGAAGAACGCAAGAGATTGAAATGATGGTTTTTAGTGGAATTCAGTGTGGAGCGCAATCTAATATAGTGGATTTTTTAAAAAATAATTGTAAAATTAAAAGAAATATAGAATTACCTGGGGAATCAAAGAAGAGAGAAGAAATTGAAATGTCTCTAATGAAAAAATTTTTCGAATTTACTAAATGTAAAACTTTAGATGAAGCTTTTGATAAATTACTTATGGACAGAACATATAGAATGGTAAAAAAAAATATTTATGAAGTAGAAAAAAAGAAGCATTGTATTTTAGCGGGACCAGCTGGAAGTGGTAAAACTTATACTCTAATCAAATTCTTTGAAAAAACTATCGATGAAGCTAGGAAATCTACCAGCGATAGACATCTGTTTATTTTAAATGGTCCTCCAACGTTTATTAACAGAATCAAGAAATATGAAGATGTAAAATTTCTTCAGTTTAGATTTTCTCGAAATGGGATAGATCAAGAAAACACTTTATATAATTATGCCACTGAAACATATTCTGGAGGTTATAAAATAAATGAAAAATTGGAAAATGATCGCATTGAAATTATACGCTTACTTAAATCAAAAAAAAATCTAAACATTTTTTTTGATAAAAAAAAGAATGTTGACAATGAAAATCCCAATAAATTCAAAAATATAGTTATAACTTCAGATTCAACTAATCCCGTAAATCTTCTAGTTGATTTAGAAAAATTTACTGACATACTAAAAAATCGAAAAATAATCGTACTATTTGATGATCCAATGAGCTGTCTTAACCAAACAAAAAGCCTTAATTTTCAGTCCGAATGTTTTCCTCCCGATAGAATAAAATTTTTTGTAATGTCAATGGATTTACATCAATTCTACTGTATTAATATAAATGATAATTTGGGAAAAAAGGAAATTATACCACACTTGAACCTAGATTTAAATGTTGTTTTTCTTACAGATATTTGGCGTTATTCTAGAAAAATTTATATTTTGATCGAAAAATTTTACAGATATTTATTATCTGTTGAAAGAAAAAATCTTGATAAAAATTTTCAATGCTTTTGGTGTTTTTATAGTGAAATTTTAATTTGTTCAAGTCAAAAAATACCAAGACATATTGAAGATCCAAAGTCTAATAACTTTAAAATCAATCTAAAAGATAACTTCATTAGCTTGTGGGAAAAATTGATCAATGCTTCAGTTGAATTTAATTTTGGTTTTCGCGAATTATATGGTGAATATGAGGATGGTTCTGTTCAAATTCAGTCTTATAAATCGAATGATGATCTTAAGAATATATTAAAAGAGTTTAAAGAATCATTTGGAGATGATTTCCATGTCATAATTGATGGAAATAATCATTTGTATAATCATAATAAGAGCATATATAAACAAGAGCATGAAGATTTAAGGAAAATAATACAAGAAATCAAAATAAATTATAATGATCTTTACAAAATACAGGATTCAGATAAAAGCTACAGTCGAAAACTTTACTCTAAAGAATTCAAACGATTAGTTTATATATTTCCGCATGATATTAGAATTTTGGATAATGATGGCGCAATTTGGCGTCTTGATTGTTACTTTGGGATGTCGAGGGCAACTATCGAGTTAAAAATTCTTTTTAAACCATGCCAAAACCAAAATTGTTCAAAAACTGTTAAAGATATTAAGCTATAAATTGTCAAAAAAGTCATTCAATTGATTAATCTCTCAATAAAAGAAGATATATCAATTCATAATAAATTTATTGATCAAATAAATAAAATTAAAAATATTCAATTTTTGTCCGGAATATTTAATGCATAACAATAATCTCAATATTTTAATAAATCATAAAATAAATTTTATAATAATAAT
>PJRA01000005.1:1805887-1840347 GCA_016987375.1 Brachionus koreanus
TCTGCTTGCATGACTAACACACAAACCACTCGGCTATACGGGCTAATAATAATAATAATAAAGTTTAGTTCAGTCAGTTAGCTTTAATTAAAGTTAATAAAAAAAAACTACAGCCAAATTTGTTCAAATTTTAATTTTAATTATGCAAAATTAATATTTAGTTCTTGTTTAAATTTTTTTAAAATGGCTTTAGATAATTGATTTGTAAAATTAAAAATTATGATACCAACATAGCCTAAATGAGTTAAAAAAAGAATTCTTTTAATTCTTAAAGAAAAAAGCTGGATTGCGCAAGTGGTTTTCTTTTGGGATTTGAAAGGAGTTTTTCTCTAAAACGTTTCATCGAAGTAACCACTTTGCTATGCCAACTTGATATTTTGAAACTTTAATTTTAAATTTTAATTATTTACTGCTGTTGTTGTTGTTGTGAAATTAAAATGCTTTTTCGCACAGTTACCTGGAATAATTTTCAAAAAAAATCAAACTTTTAATCACTAATTTAGGAGTAGTAGTAGTACTATAAAGATTCTAGTTTCTAATTAGTTTCACACTTAGTCGCCTACTATAACACCACTTTAATGGTCATTATTTGAGTTTATTCGTAGTTTTCAGAATTCTTATTCTTTTATAAGCTAAAAATGCGATGCCTAAATATGAATTTCTATTTATTTTTATTTATTTGTTTACTGTACCGAGCTAGAGCTCCTTCAGAATAAAGTAAAAAAAATTAAAAAAAAATTTAAATAGAGTTAGAAATAGAGTAACAAAATAAGAAATAAAAATAAAGTATCAGCTAAAAAAAATGAAAGAAAGTTTAAAAGATATGGGTTGTTACATGTGACAGAAGTTTACATAGTTGAAGCATCATGAAAAAAAGAGGAAATAGTAGCAATTACACAATTGAGTAGGGTATTTAATATATCTTGATTCGAAGCCTTGTTTGTATTCATCTACTAGTCTGACAACCAATGGAATAGAATGACTCAGTCTTGTCCCAACATATCTCTCACTTAACTTAAAAAGCCGATTCGATACTGTTAGTAATTTAAGCTTATTATAAGCCTCATGATGCAACATGTTGGAGGGAGTATAATATTTTAGCTTAAAGATAGATTTGATTGTTTTGTTTTGAATTGCTTGTAGTTTTTTGATATTATTTTCTGAAAATGAATTCAAGCTTAATAATATTTAAACGTTTTATTGCAGCGTTCTTTAATTTCGTCTACCAGTATATTAAAGTTTAACTTGGAATCAAATTTAATCCAAAGAAACTTGATTTCTTTTTGGCTCACTATTCTGTTTTCATAAATTTTTAAGTTTAGATTTCCACTCTCTTTTTTGTACCTAGAAAATATTACATAACACGACTTTTCAACTGATATCTTCATTTTCTATTTAATAAGCCATTGTTCTAGTTCGTTGGTTTATTTATTTATCTTATTTTCAAGGTTCCCCTTTTTGTTATAAATGAAGAATATAACTAGATCATCTGGAAAAAGCAGAGAGTATTCATTAATTGTTTTGTTTCTTTTGGGGATGTCATTAACATATATACTAAATAAAATAGGACTGATTACTGAGCCTTGAGGAACACCTGCAGTTATTTGGTATTCTTCAGTCAGGTTATCATTCACATTAACCTTAAATGTCCTAGAGCCTAAAAATTATCTAATCCAGTTAGTCAAGTAATGAGGTGGATTCATTTTAGATTAATTTCTAAACAGATGGTTAAAGTTTTATTACATGAAAGATTTGTCAAATGAAAAGAATAAAATAAGTAAAACAAATTTGTAACCTAAAAAATTCACAATCAATAGCACATGTGGATAAAATTAGAATGAAGATTACCAAAAACTATTAATACCCAATGAATAATATCAGTAAGATAAGAATTAGACCAAAGTCCATTTTCGAATTTATTGAACTGATTTGAAAGTTGTCCGTAAATTTACTCCAAGGATCTTGTTTACAAATCAACATTTAAGTTTAAAATTAGTGTGACAATTTTATTAAATAAAAAAGATCATTGATTTTAGCACCATAAAATAATTCAGATAAGCTTTATCGATTAAATTAATTGATTTAATTGTTTCTTAGAATCGAACAGCCAAAGCTTCTAAGAATAGTTGAGAGACTATTATGATGTATAGATTTGATCTGGTTACTGATGTGTTTGATTTAATACGGCAGGTAATAAGTATCATTTTTGTTAATTTAAGCTGTTTTATTTTAAATTTGATCCTTTAGTTAAAAATGAATTCTTATAATAATTTTAACTCTTCAGTGTTCATCAGATAATATTTTTAAAATTCGGAGTTCTTATTTCAAAATCCGTCAATTTTAGAAGATATTTTTTTTTTTTAATTTACAGACTATACAAACGATACAAACTCGAGTATTTTGACATTAAAAAAATTTTTATAATAAATTTGAAATCAATGATAATTTAATTTATTTCAATTAGTGAAAATTTAGATACTTTATTAAATTTTTTTAAACCACATTGCAAGTACTAACTTAAAGTTAAATATCATAGGTTTTTGTATTTTCTTATTTTTTCCTATAAGAGACAAAAAAAAATTAAAGTAGTATATTTTTTTATAGCTTACAAAATGTTAGTTTAGATCATAAAAAAAACTAAATTCAAATAGTAATGATTTTGCGTTATTTTTTAAAATTCAATTTTTAGTCAAAAATATCAAAAACGGTTTGAATATGAAATGGAGTAAGATAAAGAAATTTTTTGATAAAAATGAATTCCTCATACAAAAAAACATAATAATATAGAAAAAAAAATTTGTCAAAAAAAGGTCCATTAATCAATAAACTGAACCTTACTTTACTAAAAAAGTGCTATTATTAAAAAAGTAATTCCTATATTAGAAAAGTAATTCCTCTCGGATTGTCGAAAACAATTTTGTCATCTTTCTTTGGAAATTAGACAACCAAGCCTTTTGACAAATCTTCTGGAATTTGCTCATGAGACCATACTTTTCTGACAGGTTTTATAATATATCTACAGAGATTCCTAGATCTGCCTTCAACATTTCAGGCGAAATGTTGTGAATACCAGGGGCTTTTAGAGTCTAACAGCTGTAAATATCTCTTTCTTCTTTGGTTCTTGGGTATCAATCTTAAGATCTGTACAAGCAAGTTCAGGATATATACACTCTCGATATTTTAGTATATTTAGAACTTTTTTAAAGTGTTATACCAATCTTTGCGCCTGTTCTCTTTCTGTTATTTAGACACGCCCTTCTTTATCCTTGACCAGTGATGTTCTACAATATGAAAGACTACATATCTTGTTAGTGATCCAATGTAATGTGTGTAGGTCACCTCTATTACTAACAATTTCCGCTTCACTTGAACATTGGTTGATAAATTTTCTTTTATTCCGTCTAACTTTCTTTTTTACAAAAACATTCTTTGTTTTGTTTGATGATTCAAGCTTTTCACACATTCTTTCAGATTTCATTTGCAGTACTTTGGCTTTGATTTCAGCTCTTTCTGTTATATATGCCGATGTTGCTTTTGATAACTTAACATAACCGAGAATTTCTTATGCAGTAATGTGGCTGCTGAAGTTATAAATAAAGAGGAAAGAGTAAATGACAACTCAAATCTGATTTTAAAAGGCTTAGTCTTGATTCTAGGCAGCAACAAGAATTAAAAATAGATTAAGCGGCATAAATGTTGCGAAAATGGTAATGTTGTAGAAATCAAAGAATTCGCTAAATTAGTGATTAAAAGTCTGATTTTTATTGAAAATTAAAAAAATAAAAAAAGCCCAAAATATTTTAAATTTCCAATAAATTAATAAATAACTGTGTTTCTTTAACCAAAAAGCTGGATTGCGCAAGTGGTTTTCTTTTGGGATTTGAAAGGAGTTTTTATCATAAACGTTTCATCGAAGTAACCACTTTGCTATGCCAACTTGATATTTTGAAACTTTAATTTTTATTTTTGTTGTTGTTGTTGTTGTTGTGAAATTTAAATATTTCTTCAAAATGTTACCTGGAAAAATTTTAAAAAAAAATCCAACTTTTAATCAATAATTTAGCTGTAAATGAGGGCGTATAACTGCTGTCAGATATTCGAAAATATGTCTTTTTTGGCAACAGATAAATTTTTTAGAACTTTTTTTATTCCTTATTTTGATTATTCTCTCTATAATTTTCTAAATTCAAGAGTCTTGCATACTAAGGCCAGCTAGTAATGATCATTTTTGTAAATTTTAGCTGTTAAGTTTTAATTTTTTCATTAAAAATCCCTTGATTAAAATTAAATGTATTTAATATATTCAGTACTCTTCAGTATTTTACAGGGAATATTTTTTAGATTTTATTCATTCACAGTTTCTTAATTTTAGACTTCCATTATTTTAGCAGAGCAACTAAAAACAAACTCAATGTGAAATGTGCTTAATGAAATGAGAAACAAAGATCACTCTATTGAACCTGCTTAACAGCGCAAATATTGTTTTACAATTAGTAGATAATTTTTCTCCGAATCTATTCATAAAATAATAACGAATAGGGTAACTATTAATGGAAATAAAAACTATGAAAAAAAAGAGCTCTGAAAGATTAGTTGTGTAGAAAAATCTAAAAAATTTTATCATAAAATAGTTACAATTACAAAATGATTCTTAATAATAAAAATAATGAAACTAATAAGCTACAGCAGACTAACTACGGTAGCTGTTTGGTTTTAGCATAAACTTTTAAAATGATAAAATATGTTAATAGAAAAAATTAATTATTTTAGTTTCGAATATATATCTAGTTTGTTTTTGAATTCATTTTTGGATTTTGCATTAGCAACTTCAACTGGTAATTTGTTCCACTCGCCTACCACTCGATTTGTCTTTTTTTTTCTTGTCAGTTTTTTGGTCAGTCTTCTTGGATGTCCTCGGATTCCTTTCAGCTGAACCATAAGATGAGAGTGCCTGGCTTTTAATGTACGGATTATGTAGATGAGTTTTACTTAGACCGTTCATTATCTTGAAGGCCTCCACGTTCGCGTCTTGTCTTATTAGTATTGTTAGTTCGAATCTTGTAAGTCTTTCTTCAGAATTTAAATTTTTTAAGCCAAATACTAATTTTGTTGATCATCTTTGTACTTGTTCCAGGATTTTTGAGTCTCTTTTGGTATAGGGGCTCGAAACGTACAACTGTTTGAATATATTTGAAGCACCAGCATTTAAAGGCTTGCTTTAATTGACCTAGAACTGCGTGGCTTTGTTAGCAGTTTGTGTCGTGTCCATTTCATGTCAATGTCTGTTTGCAACTGTTCAACGTTGATTAAGCTTGTTGCAGTGTTTGGTATGTCGCTTATAATTTACGAAAATAAGAGAGCCAAGTAAAGATCCTTGCGGGACATCACATTCTTAGTTTGAAGAAATTCTCAATTTTTAATTAATAAAAATTATACAAGATGAAAAAATTAATTAATTAAAACATATACCACTATCAAAATTTTTTCAATATTTGCTTTTAATTTAAAAATTTTTATTAAATAAGAATAACTAAATGGCAAAATTTTATCACAGTTCAACACTTTATTTCACTTTATTATATAGGTATCAAACATTAACCCAATCCAGATTGATCTAGAGTTTATTTGAACAATTTTTTATTGATTTTTAATTTATTTTATTTAAAAAAAAAGAAAGTGAAACTTTAAAAGTTGAAAATTAGAATGAAAAGATGCCCAATTTTGGGACTTTTTAATAATCTAGATAATTTTTAGATAGCTAAATAAGATAAAAAAGTATGCATTTGAAGAAGTATAAATAAGCTCAAAAAAAATTAAATAAAAACATCTATTTATGTAAATAAAAAACTAAACTAGTGCCTATTTTCGTAGACATATTGGGTTGTCGATGTTGATGATCTAGGTCTGTATCTTGTGACATTTCTTTTGACTAAAGCAGCTATAACAACACCCAGGAGACCTACTACACAAACTGCTCCTATCACTGAGCCGGCAATAATGGCAATATTATTCTAAAAACAAAAAAAATTAGATATTAAAAATAAATTTTTTAATTAATAAATAAAATTTTTACCGTCAAAATTGAGCTCTCTTTGGCTTTTTTGTATAATTTTTCCGATTCTTTTTCAAAATTAGCATCAGGCACTTGAGCCCTAATGGCCCTTTGTAAGCTTTCCAGACTAGGTGTTTTAATATCTGCTACATCAAAGCTTTTATCATTAATACCAACTCTGAATCTAATATCTGACTGTGGATTTGAATCAATAGCTCGTTTTGTCTTTTGTTTAGCTATTTCGACATAAATAAGATCAGAGCTTAGATTTGGATTTTCATCGGTATAAGCTTGAATGATAGCTGATTCTAGGTCATTATCTAATGAGTCATTGTAATTAGATATTTCAATATTTTGCGGCAATAGAGCTATTTCTTCATAAACTGTAACTCCAGACTTGGCAAATAACGGAATCAAGTCGCTTATTGTAGGTTTAGTAAATTTGATTGGATTTGGTATATTGCCGTCTACCAAATAGGTTAAAGAGACTCTGATAAGCCTCTTATTTTCTTTGGTAATTAGACCATCTTTAATTATCTTTACATCAGTTATGCGATTTTGAGCCATGTATTTAAAATCGACATGAGTATTCAACGTGGTCCATGCACGATTCAAAACAGAATTTAGTAAATTGTTTAATTCGTCATCATTAAGTTCAGTGGTAATGTAAACTCGTTCAATTTCGTAAGCATTGTACGGACTAAAGACTAAATTGATATCTGTTTGCGATTCTGTTTCTTTTTTGAATATATCATAAGTTGGCTCAGGGATTGGCAACGATTCAGGATCTTGTCCATTGACAGACACAGTGTAGCTAAATCCAAGAACTTCATTTTGAAGATTGTTGACATAATGAGCTACATTTACAATTGATACAGATACTCTAAGACCATTTTGGGAGTCGAATTGACGTTGATCAATCCTTGACAACCAAGCTCTTTTGATTATGTTTGATACTTGTTTGGAATGAGTTGGTAAAGCTTGTTCAAAAAACACGGTTCTGACTTTATATAAGAGATTATCGCTTGTAAAACTGTTTGATTCTGTGGTGTTTGAAGATGAATCAGATTTTTTCATTATAATTCTGGGTGTGAACATTCTTCGACCGATGGTCTTGACTGTTTCAACACTGGTCAGACCGCTAATACGCAAGTAGATTTTTGAAAATGGCTCTTCATGAGAATTCAAAAATTGCTCCATCATCACAATTTCACCATTAAGCTTAGTATTGTTGGTCACTAGAAAAGTAAAAAAAATGAACATATCTATTTTGTTTTCAATGATAACAATTGCTCACTTTCTGTATTGAAGAATAATCCAATCAAGTCGTCTATTTGTAAATCAGTGTTTTCGTACCATCCTTTGATATAGGCCACAAAGAATTCGTCTACAGCTTGCGAGCTATGCTCGTAAACTGAGAATTTCTTATCCTTTAGCGCTTTCTATTAAATTAGAAAAAAAAAATTATTTATTTTTTTCAAATTTTAATTAATATTTATTTTAAAAATTTATTCCTGATCAATAAAATTTGTTTGCCTAATATCAATTAATCTTTCTGCTTGAAAATTATTAAAAAAACTTATTTAGTTAATTCATTTTTAATTTTTTTTTTACAAAAATTTAAGTTTTAAATTAAATGCTTTTAACTGTAGTACATAAAAATAATTGAGCTTGAATTTTGCCTTTTTTCTAAAACTACTAAGCAAAAATTTCTTGTATTTAAATAAAAAATTATTCCGTTTAAAAATATTAATTTTATGTAAAGAAAAACGTACATATTTTTAACTAAAGTCTAATTTTGGACTATGAAAAAATTATTTTTCAAAAATTTTGATTTTAAATTAGCTTTTAAATATTGTTTAAAAAACAAAGAACAAAAAAACTCAAAATTTTTGTTTACAATTTTGTCACAGTTATTTTTAAAAATTTATTTCTTCAAGATTTTTTGTTCTATTTTAGATCGCAGTTGGGCAAAAGTCAAAACTTTTTTTTTTAAAAAGCAATAATAGAGAGTATTCTTATGTGAATTAAAAATTAATGAACAGCAATTTGTCTAATTTAAATGAATACAAAATTTAAGTATTTACATTAATTTCAATATTGGATATTCTGAACTCATTAGAATCGATGACATTTTCATTCTGATCTTCTAAAAAGTACAGCAATCTGGTTACATTGTTGCCCAATTCACCGATTCTCTTTTCTTTCATTGTAAAACTCAATGAAATGAATTCTACTTGGGAATATAATTCTCTGAATTTGTCCAAAATGACATTGCTTATTTTGCTCTCATCAGTTGGATCAACATAGCCATTAAAATCAGCGTAATACAAACTATCATAGTCTTTGGCACTTCCATCATTTCCATTTGTTAACGAGTAAGGCAAGTCGTACTTGACAAAGGAATCTTGAAGCCAAGTTACTCTGGGCAATAGCTCGAACTCGTCCTGATTTACTTGTTTTCCATTCGAAGAAATGAAATAAATGATTCTTGTCTGTAATTTTCCACTAATGTCAATCTCAAGTCGTGGCTGTTCGACAAAAGTAAACACATATTTGTTGGCATAGTACTCGACATAGTCTCTAGTCTGATAAGCTGTTATGTTCCATGTGTAAACAATGGCTTGATGTATTACATCTCTATGCAAATTATTTACTTTACCTTGTACATACACACTAAATCCGTTCTTCATGTCTAGGAGATTAGACACACTGTTGACAAAAATGTATTCAATTCCATTGGCGGACAAAAAGTTAAGCTTGGATCTAAACTGATCGATAATGTTCAAGCTTTGCATTCTCAAATCGACAATTGAATTGTCCGATTTAAGTGTAGTAATCACATATATTTTCCAATAGACTTTTCCACTTTGGTCAACAAATTCTTCTTGATTGGCAAGCAAAAGATCTATTTGACCAGCCAAGTCTGGCTTATATTTTTCAAGTGTGTCTAGCATGAAATTTTCCATTCGCTTCAGGTCGCGTTCCACTACTCGAATATTCGAATAGAATGTCAATGCTTTGCTCAATGGTTCTAGGAAAATGTTTAACGTTGGCACACCCAAGCTATACACCAAACTAGAATCAACTTCAATCGCAATCTTATCAAATATGTTTCGGTTAATTGAAATAAAATTGTCGGCTGGCTGTTGGTTTATGTTTATAAGCACATTTAATCCATAGAAAAGAGATCTGTTCTTGTCAACATACATCTCTTGTAGAGTTGTGTTAACCGTTATTTTTTGTCCGTTAAATTGAGGATAGTAGTCTAAAAATTTTTGAAGTGTTGCATTTTCAACTAAGGGATAGTGTTCTCGTTTGACTCGATTAATTGATATAAATGTAAAAAAGTAATTCTTCGAGTATATTTGATTCGAGTTTATAATTTGTAGAGATGTATTTTCATTTTGATAAATCAATTGATCAATTAGTCGATTGGTGTCAAAGTCGGTTTGTGTATAAAAATCATATACTTGATCGTCAACACTTACTTGTAGATAAACTTGAGTTATAGGCTGTCTGGTGGCTAGATCAACCGCGTCTAAGCTTGACACAACTTTGACGCTTATTTTTCGCTTGTTTGTGATCCAGTCAGGTCGAATTGCGTACAAACTTTGTTCGACCTTGACCTCAAGTTGCTTAAGCTCAGGCTGAGCAATCGATTGAGCGACGGCCACATCGAGCAACGATGATCTTCTATTCCTACCAGCACATTGGCTAAAGCCAGCACTTTGCAGTGATGAATAAATTTGACTACTGCTTGGCTTAACATCACTACTAGTGCTTTCAATAATCAAATTGCTAGCCTTGGCTACATAAGTAATTTGAGTGTTTATTTGATTGTTAGAGCCCGTGTACTTGTCTACAGCAACTGAGTATATGTTAAAGCAATTGCATTGTCTCAATTCGGGTCGAACACTTAGCCATGTATTCAATATGTTGTTACGGACGGCTTCGATTTGACTAAGGGTTAAATCGTTGCACAATGAGACTATGTACGGACTCGAGTATGGATATGACTGTCCGGCGAATAGGCTTCCGTATAAAATCGGCATCATTGTAAATATAGTGCTGTAGGTGTTCACTGACGGTGTTGTTACATGTGTTATTAAATTGCCGACTTGGGTAACATTTGTAGAAAATCTATAGCCTACTATTGGCATGCCATTGCTGTCAATAGCATTTATTGTATTTAGCAAAGTTAATTTAGTGTTTGATTGATCGAATACAAAAGCGTTGCGTTTGCACAGTATTGAATAGGCGCGTCTTTCCGGTGCTTCGTCAGCTATCAAAAAGCCGAATTGACGACTGAGGAGGAGAGCATTTTCTGGCGGGTTGCCAGTTGGCTCGCCCGGAGCCCACAATGAATTCAAAAACGAAGATGCTATTAAAGTATTGTTCAAGTCCCAGTACCAGTTGGAGTATTGCTTTCGGGCGCCGATCCACAAGTCGCGAGTATTTGTTAGCTCGCTATTCAGCCATTGACGCACAAAATTGAAATCGTCGTTCGAGTCAAACCAGGCGAGGTCCGAACCGAGCACCAAGCATTGAGATTTGGCTTGATTCCAATCGTATTCTGCATCGGATAAAACTCGGTAGCACGCGTTGCCGATCAAAGAAAATTGCGATGGACACACATTTCTGTTGTTTATGTTCTCGGTATTGTATGCTGCGTAGACATTCTCAATTATGTCATTGAATCTAAGTCGACCTAATTGATCGCCGCGCAGATACAAAGTCTCTTCTTTTGAGTATATGCACACAGGAGGTGGTGACACAATTGGCACTGAGTTTTCGCAAATGGCGCCGTAGTAAGCCACTGGTTCTTGAGGACATGCGCATACGAATCCACATGGTTTTGGCTTGGTGCAAGTACCACCGTTCAGACATGGATTGTTGGCACACTCGTTCACTGTGGACTCGCAACGGGTTCCTGTATAGCCGCATCTGCAACTACACATCCAAGCCGATGAATTTGTTTGAATGCATGTGGCACCATTTAGACACGGACTTGAGTCGCACAAGTTTATGGCTATTTCGCAGAACATACCCTGAAAACCTGGCAAGCACTCGCATTGGAATCCGAACGGATTTAATGGAATGCAAAGTCCGTTATTTTTGCACGGATTTGAGCTGCATTCGTCGATGCGTAGTTCACAATTTATGCCTGTTCGGCCCGAAGGACATTGGCACCGATAGCCGAACGGTTTTAGTGAAACACAAGTGCCAACAACACAAGGTGCACTAACACAGTTGTTTATTTCCACTTCGCATCTGAGACCGTTGTAGCCAGGCGGACAAATACACTCGTAGCGATTTGTTTGATCGACACATTGACCACCATTGAAACAAGGCGAACTGGCGCATTCGTTTATGTTCACTTGGCACAATTGACCAGTGAAGCCGGCCGTGCATTGACAGATATAGCCTACAGAATTGGCTATATCGATACATGTGCCGCCGTTTTGACACAATCCAGTCGTGCAGGCCGATAAACGAATTTCACAACGACGTCCAGTGAAACCGCTTGGACATGTACACGTATACAATCCGATAGATGACGAGCATTGACCTCCATTGAGACAAGGACTCGAATCACAGTTGTTTATGACTATTTCACAGCGTGAGCCGGTTATTCCAAACGGACATTGACAAGTGAATGTTGTGTCGAATGAAATGCATGTAGCTTGATTTCTACATGGTGAAGAAGAGCATGGGCTAATTAAAAATTGACAATTTGAACCAGTGTAGCCGGGATTGCATTTACATGTGTAAAAATTGGGGCCAAATCGGTTACAAGTTCCAAACATGCACGGATTAGATGAGCATGGATCGATTTGGAGCGAACAATTTGAGCCATAATAGCCAGGTGCACAATTACAAGCATATGAATTAATCAAATCAATGCAAGTGGCGCCGTTAAGACATCTGTTTGGAATACAATCATTTATGTTTGTTGAACAGATGTGATCGGTAAATCCCGGTCGACACAAACATTGGAATAAATTAGCTTGTGGTTGAATGCAGTTGCCGCCATTTTGACACGGATTCGATGAGCATGTGTTGAACAAAGTCTCACAATTTGTGCCTGTATAGCCTGGGAAGCATGAACATGAGTAGAAATTGAGAGATGGTTGACATACACCTTGATTACGGCATGGATTACTAGCACAGGTGTCAATAATAATTTCACAGAATGTTCCCGTTGTGCCTGGATTACAATGACATTGGATTTGATTATAGCCAATTGATATGCATTTGCCACCATTTTGACATGGATTAGATGAGCAGAAGTTTATTACCGTTTGACAATTTGAACCGGTGTAGCCCGGCGCACACAAACATTGATAAGTAACAGCTCTGTCGAGACATGTTGCTCCATTGTGACATGGTCCTGAAGCGCATGCACTTAATTGATTTTCACATCTAGTGCCGTTAAAACCTGGCCTACAAGAACAGAAGAAAAAGTTGGGTACGTTTTGTGTGCAAACACCATTGTTTAAACATGGATGACTAGCACAATAATCGATCATTATTTCACATCTTGACCCTGTATAGCCAGTCAAACAAGAACATGTATATTGGCCCGGCACTCCTGTTGGATTGCAACCTGCTCCATTTAGACATGGTTGACTTACACATGGATTTATTAAGAATTGACACTGAATGCCTGTGTATCCTGGTTGACATGTGCATTTATAGTTGTTCAAGCCTAAAAATTGGCAGGTACCACCATTTTGACAATATGATGGACAAAGATTTATCATCACTTGACAATTGACTCCACTAGTTCCTGGTGGACAGATGCATTGATATGCAATAGCACTTGCTAATGCACATGTACCACCATTTTGACATGGATTTGATCCACATGGATTATTACGTTGTTCACAACTTGAGTAAATAGATAAAATTTATTTTAAATTTAAAAAAAACTATCAACACAAAAAGCTTTATTACTTTGTTCCAAAAAATCCTTCCAAGCATGAACATGAATATGCGTTGATTCCATTTTGTCTGCATGTACCAGCATTTTGGCATGGATTGGAAATACATGGATTAAGAGTAAAGCTACAATCAAATCCAGTATAGCCTGGTAAGCAAACACAGTTGTAAGATGTTCCCGTTGATACACACAATCCATCATTCTTACAAGAACTTGAAGTACACAAGTTAATTTGCTGATTGCAATTGGTACCAGTGTAGCCGGGATTGCAAATACAAGTGTAAGAATATTCGTTGATACGTCGTGAGCAATATCCATTAGCACATGGATTCGATTCACAAGGATTCATAACATTCTCGCATCTTAAACCTTGATAGCCTATGGGACATCTACATTGGAAAGTACAGCTAGTTGGTGACGAAGTGCATGCTCCATTATTCAAGCATGGATTATTAGCACAATAATTAACTGGCTCAGCACAATTAGTACCGGTATAACCACATGAACATCTACAGATGAATTGATTCGCTCCAGTGGTGATACAAGTACCACCATTTAAACAAGAATTAATGGTGCATGCATCTACGATTTGATCACAGTAAGTTCCTGTATAGCCTGTGTTACAGATGCAATTGAATTGATTATTAGCAGCAGGAATGCATCTGCCATTTGGAGCACATGGATTATTTTGACATGGATTCAATTGAATAGTACAATTGTATCCAAAGAATCCCGGTGCACATGTACATTGATACATATTTGGCAATGGTCGACCACTGACACACGTTGCACCATTCTGACATGGTCTAGTTGCACAATAGTTGATAGTAAAATCACAAGTTGCTCCAGTGAATCCAATTAGACAATTACAGAAGTAACCATTTAAGACAGAATTGCAAACACCATTGTTTTTGCATGGATTAGAAAGACAGAAATTAACCGATGATTCACATCTAATTCCAGTATAAGCTGACGGACATCTACACGTATAACTTGCTGTTAGAGAATTTGATACACATGTTCCACCATTGAAGCATGGATTGCTCATACAAAAGTTTATATTCAATTCACAATTGGTGCCATTGTAATTATATGGACACAAACAACGATAGTTGCCATTATTTAGATCTTCACATGTACCACCGTTTTTGCATGGGAAATTTTGACATGGAGCTATTCTTATTGCACAATTTGAGCCTGTAAAGCCTGGCAAACATGTACATGAATATCCGTTAAAGAGTTGAGTACAACTTCCTCCATTTTGACATGGTATTGATTGACAGCTAAAAAAATTATTTAGTTATAAATCGAAAATTTTTTTAAACTTTAATTTTACTAGTTTATTTGAATACTACAATCAAATCCAGTGTAACCAGGTAAGCAATTACAAGAATAACCACCTGGTAATCTTTCAACACATGTAGCTCCATTTTTACACACAGACTGTGTACAGTAATTAATTTTAATGTCACAAACAGCTCCAGTATATCCAACTGGACAATAGCAATTAAAGCCAAGACCATTTAAAATTTGTTGACATGTTGCACCATTTTGACATGGATTGCTATCACATTCATCAATTCTTTCTTCACATCTTTGACCGACAAAGCCTAATAGAAAAATTGAATTTTTTTTTTTTAAATTTTTAATTTTTATTCTACCTGGAAGACAGACACATTGGAATACGAGAGGATTGGCCGTTTGAGAGCAAAGACCATTGTTTAGACAAGGGTTATTTTGGCATGGATTGATTGTTAGTTCACAATTAATTCCTGTGTATCCAGCCAAACAATAGCAAGTATACGAATTAAATGATCCAACACATGTGCCGCCATTTCTGCATGGTAAACTTGAACAAACATTTATTTGATCCTGACAACGGTCATTAGTATAACCAGCTGGACATGTGCAGTTGAATAAACCTGGCCCGGTGAATATACATGTTCCGCCATTTGCACAAACTTGAGCTTCACATCGGTTTATTGCTATGGAACAATTGTATCCAGTGTAACCTGCAGGACAAGCGCAATAATAAGTTCCATATGATGAAATACAAGTGGCACCATTTTGACAAGGAAGCATAGCACAAATGTTAACTTCAGTTTGACAGTTAGTTCCAGTAAAGCCAGCACGACAAATACATTGGTATAAATTAATCGCTGGTTGGACGCATATTCCTCCTACGCCACATGGATTTGATAAGCAAACATTTATTTGAGTTTCACAAAAAGTTCCTGTAACTCCTTGAGGACATTCACAAGTATAGCTATTTTGATTGGGTATCGGTCGACAAGTGGCACCGTTTCGACAAGAATTGCCCAAACATGGATCAATGGCAATCTCACAATTTTTACCCTGGAATGTTGGCAAACATGTGCAAAGATACATGTTAGTAAAAGGCTCGGAGCAAGCTCCACCATTTTGGCATGGACCTGATCGGCACTCATTAATATCAATTTGACATAAAGCTCCAGTAAAACCAGCAAAGCAACTTTGGAAAAAATTAAAAATTTTTGTTAAAAATTTAAAATTTCTTTATGTTACTTGCACTCGTATCCGGTCAGTCGATTTATACATGCACCATGTACGCATGGATTAGATGCACAATAGTTTATTTGAGTTTCACAAAAAGTTCCAGTATATCCAGGGTAACATTGACAGGTAAACTTAGTCAAATCACCAGTTACTCTATTACAAATACCATTAGTACTGCATGGGCTCGGAATACATGGCTAGAAAAATGTTAAAGAGAATTATTTTTGAAAAATTTTTTCTAAGGTATTTACATCATCTAGTATAGCACAAGTTGGACCAAAATAGCCTGTTGGACATATACAACTGACTGCACAGGGTTGATTTTCTATGCATGTTGCTCCATTTTGACAATAGGTGAAATTTGTTTGGCAGAAATTAATTCTAATCTCACACCTAGGACCAGTATAACCACAAGGGCATGTGCATGTATAACCGGCTGTACCCTGTTGACTGCATACTCCTCCATTCATGCATGGATTTGAGGCACAAAGATTAATTATTGTCTGACAACTTACACCAGTTAGACCAGGTGGACAATTACCTTTTTAGAGAAAGATTGTTTAGAGGAAAGTTTAGATTTATAACTTAGTTCTCGAAATTTATTTGACTGATTTAATTTTAAGCCTTAAACTATTGTTTAAATCATACTAAATATCAAGAAAAAAAAAGAATTATTTGTTAATTATACTTACAGACATAACGTAAAGGACTTATTGATAAACAAGTGCCTTGACCACAAGGACTACTTGAACAAGAGTCGAATCTATTCTCACAATTAGAACCGTAGAAGCCTTCATTGCAAATACAACTAATTTTTTAAATTAAATAATTAAACTAGAAAAACAAGATTTTCTAAATAATTAAAATATTCATACAGGTACATATTGGGAAATGGTGTTGTGCATCTTCCGTTTGGACATGGATTCGACAAGCATTCATTTATGTCATTGTTACAATTGAGACCATTAAAGCCAGGTCTACATTGACATTGCCACAAATTTGGTGATGTCTGTATACAAGCTCCATTTTGACATGGATTAGATAAACATACGTCAATTTGAACTTCACATCTATTTCCAGTATATCCTGCTGGACAAGAGCAACTATAGATAACATTCTGATTGACTACTTGCTCATTACAGATGCCGTTTACGCACGGGTTAGAAGCACAAACTCTTATTTGGGTTTCACAATTGTTTCCAGTAAATCTTGGCGGACATGTGCAATAGAAAAGTCCTGGAGTAGTTGATACACATGTGCCTCCATTTAAACATTGATTCGGATTTTGACAAGGATCGATTCTTATCTGACAATTTGAACCTTGATAGCCAGTCGGACATACACAAAGATATCTGAGACCAGAATAGTCGTAACAAGTACCACCGTTTAAGCAAGGACAACTTGCACAAGCTCTTAACAAAATACTACAATCATAACCGGAATATCCAACTGGACAACTGCATGTAAAACCTCCCTGTGAAAGATCTGTACAATTTCCTCTTACACAAGGATTGCTCTCACAAGCTGGTATACGCTGATTACAATATGTTCCTCGAAAACCGAATGGACAAATGCAAATGTAATTCAATGAATTAGGTACTACTTGGCATGTACTTCCACTTGCACATAGATTGTTTGAGCAAGGATTTAAAAACTGATCACACAATGGTCCAGTGTAAGAAATTGGGCACTGACAAACAAATGAATCTTTATGAAAAAAAGTCAGTAGTTAATTTTTAAAAATTAAAAATTTTAAAGTATGTTTTAAAATTTTTTTAAATTCTAGATGAAAGAAAAAATACTTGGTCTATTGTTGTAGCATGTGGCACCGTTTTTGCAAGGTTGGCTAGCACAGACATCTATTAAATTCTCACAATAAGTTCCAGTAAATCCTGGCAAACATAAGCATTGGAATCCAAAATTAGTATCCTAAATGAAAATGAAAAACAATTATTCTATTAAAAGATATGAAATTTGTTACATTATTTTGACAGATTCCGTTATTAAGACATGGATTGCTTTCACATGAACTTATTTTTAAATTACACAAAGGACCAGTAAATCCAATATTGCAGACACAATAATATCCATTAATCAAATCAAAACATTCACCATTTTGGCAAGGATTAGACAAGCATTCATTTATTTGTCTTTCACATCTGTCACCAGTGAAACCTGGCTGGCAACTGCATCTGTAAGAGCATGAATTTGGCTGATCTGAAATACAAAAACCATTGTTCAAGCATGGATTACTGCCAAGAGCGCACAAGTTCAGAGGGGTCTGACATAAATTTCCTGTAAAGCATGGCGGACAATAACATGTAGGAACACCAGGAGTTATTTCGTAGCATGTTCCTCCATTACAGTAATTCGCAGTACAAGATGATATATATTGAGTGCAAAAAGTTCCTGTCCAGGGTCCTTGACATTGACATTCGAATACATTAGGTCCAATCATGGTACATCTACCGTTGTTTTTACAAGGCTGATTGGCGCATAAATCGATCAAATTACTGCACGTGGCACCAGTATATCCAATATTACACGAGCATGTGTATGAATTTGGTGCATTGATGACACAGATACCGTTTGGACTACACGGATTTGATAAGCAAATGTTGATCAAATTCGAACATGTGGCTCCAGTCCAACCTGGTGCACAAATGCATTCAAAGGTACTTCCTGAAGATAGACAAGTTCCTCCATTCAAGCATGGATTAGTTGTTTGACACAAATTGATGACTGTTTGACATGTTGAACCGGTGAACCCAGCCGGACATAAACAAACATAAGTAGAAGTGCTTGTCGGTATACATTGTCCGTTGTTGGTACATGGATTTATTTGACATGGATTTAGTATTGTTTGACAGCTTTTTCCGGTGTATTGTGCAGGACATACACATGTATAATCACATACATTGCTTGTTGAGGGAAAGCATACTCCTCCGTTCAAACATGGAGCACTGCTACATTGGTTAACTCTTGTCTGACACATTGAATCTGTGTATCCACATGTACATGTACATCTGTATCCATTTACCAAATCCGTACAAGTACCTCCGTTCATACATGGATAACTTGCACATTCGTCTATGTCTTCTGAACAATTTGTTCCATTATAGCCAGGTAAGCAAGTACAGATAAAACCATTTACTGTTTGACTACATATTCCTTGATTGCCGCAAGGATTTGTAATACAAAAATTAATCAAAGTTTGACAATTTGATCCAGTATAACCATTTGGACAAATACAAGTAAGATTTAAACCATTTTGAATACATGTGCCACCATTAAGACATATTCCTAATGAGCATAAGCTAATTACAGTTTGACAATTTGTTCCAGTATAGCCAGGTGGACATCTGCATGTATACGTTCCAGGAATATTTTTAATACAAGTTCCATTGTTTGAGCATGGTTGACTAACACAGTAGTCAATCAACGTCTGGCAATTCGTTCCAGTATAGCCAGGAAAACATTCGCATCTATAATCAGTGGGATCACTCGTAATTAAATTTTCCATGCATAATCCATACTGACAAGGGCTAGACGCACAAGGAATTGCTCTTAGTTCACATCTCTCTCCAGAAAAACCTGGTGGACAATTACATGTAAAGAACGGACTTATGCTTGATACAGCACATGTTCCTGAATTAAGGCATAGGTTCGTATCGCATGCTATATTATTTGCGCAATTAACACCTGAATATGGATAAATACAAGTACAACTAGTATATCAAAATTAAAAGCTGGAAACATAAAAAAATTTAAAAATTTTACTTCCATGAGTTACCAATAGATGAACATATACCATTGTTAAGACATGGTGTACTCTTACAATTATCGATCCTTACTTCACATCTTGTTCCGGTCCAACCTTCATTACAAATGCAAGTGAATCCGTTTAAGGTAGATACACATGTGCCCTGATTGTAGCAAGGTTGAGTTATACACAAATCAATTCTTTGCTCACAATTTGTTCCGGTAAAACCGGCAGGACAGAAGCAAGCATAGCCATTAATTATCTCATTGCAAGTACCATTATTCTGACATGGCTGACTTACACAATTGTTGATTCTGAATTCGCATCTTAGACCAGTGAAAAAGTTTGGACAAGCACACACATATGAATTCAAAGTATTCAAACAACTTCCTCCATTAAGACATGGCGATGAATCGCAATTCTTTAAGTAAGAATGTTATTTTTTTAATTAAAAAAAATTAATCTTAAAATATATACGTTAATTTGAACGTTGCAGTTTATTCCAGTAAATCCTTCTGGACATGTGCATGTATAGCCAAATACTTGATCGACACAAGTAGCACCATCAAAGCATGGGAAAGAATTACAGAAACTAATTCGAGTCTCACATCTGGGCCCTGTAAATCCAGTTGGACATATACAACTTTTTAAAAAAATATTTAGGAAAGTTGTTCAATTTTATTTAAAATAAACTAGAAATTACATTGTTCCGCATCCTGAATTTTGACAAACACCACCGTTTGCGCATGGGTTTATTGTACAAAAGTTCACTTGGGTTTGACAATTTGTGCCGGTAAATTCACATGGACAAGTGCACATGTAGGAACCAGGTGATGCTAAAAAAACAAATAAAAAAATCTAAAAATTTTTTTTTTAACAATTTTTGATTACGTGAACTGCAGTTTCCTCGTACGCATGGATTTTGATCACATGGATTAATGATTATTTCACAATTTGTACCAGTAAAACCAAAGTTACATGTACTTTAAATCATATGAAGTAGAATGAGTAAGATTTTTTTTAAAAATATTTACCATTGATATGAAGTTCCTAGTTGGTTGCAAATACCACGTCCATTACATGGATCAGGTTGGCATACATTTATCAAATTTTGACAACTAGAATAAAATTTTTTGTTAGGGAAAACTTTTTTTTTCTTTTAATTTTTACTTAAAGCCAGTGTAGCCAGGCACACAAACACATTGATATGACAGTCCAGAATTTACACAAAGACCGTTGTTTAAGCATGGCATAGATGAACAAGGTTCAACTATGATATTACAATTTGGACCACTGTAGCCAACTGGACATAAACAATTATAACCATTAATTATGGGCTGACATGATCCTCCATTTTGACATGGAAGAGACATACAATTGTTGATAAATGTCTGGCAATTATTGCCAGTATAGCCAGTCATACACTGACACGAATAACCTCCTGCACCATTGTCAATGCATATACCGTTGTTTAGACACGGGTTAGAGTCACACTGACTTAAATAGACTTCACATCTTGTGCCAGCATAGCCTGGTGGACATTGACAGGAAAATCCACCAATTATTTGATTACAAACTCCATTAACACATGGATTTGGTAAGCAATAATTGATAACTACATTGCAATTTGGACCACCATAACCCTTTTAATTTAAATTGAAATTAATTATAAATATTAAATTTATTTTTATATTTTTCTTACAGTATTACAATTACATGTGTAAGAATTTACACTTGGTACACAGAATCCATTTGGTGAACATGGATTACTTGAACAATAATTTATAAAAGTCTCGCATCTAGTGCCAGTGTAGCCAGGTGGGCACTGACATGTCCATGAATTGAAAGAATTTTGACAAACACCATTGTTTAAACAAGGATTTGAAGAACAAAAGTTTATAACTATTTGACAAAATTGTCCAGTATAGCCTGGTAGACAGGAACAGACATAACCACCAATCAAATCTTGACAAATAGCATTATTTTGACATGGATTACTTAAGCATTCGTTAAAGTTTATTTCACAATTGAATCCAGTCCATGCAGGTGGACAAGTGCATGTGTATCTATTTGTTCCCTGTTGATTGCAAGTTCCACCATTCGAACAAGGGTTACTATCGCAAACATTTACAGCTATTTGGCAGTTTGTTCCTGTCCAGCCGGGTAAACAAGTACATGTGTAGCCAGATGTGGGAGATAACTGAGAGCATAGACCACCGTTTAGACATGGTTGAGATGTACAGACACTTATGCTAATCTCACAATTTCGACCAGTAAAATTTGGCAAGCATTGACAAACAAAGCCTGTACTTGTCGATGTGCATATACCGTTGTTTAGGCATGGTTCATTAAGACAAAAGTTTATTCTGTTTTCACAATATGTGCCAGTAAATCCAGCAGGACACACACAAGTGGCAGAATTTAATCCTGAAGCACATGTGGCTCCGTTTTGGCATGGATAATTCAAACAATAGTCAATAAGAATGTTACAATTAGGTCCAGTCCAACCAGGGTTGCAAGTGCAGCTAAATTAAGAATTTTTTATTTATATTTTTATTTAAATTTAAATTACTTATAGCTGGTAACGAAATTATTACAAACCCCACGGAAACAAGGTGATGACATGCATGGATTAACTATAATGTTACAAGTTTGACCTGTATAGCCGAATGGACAAACACAAGCAAAGCTTTAGAAAATAAAATTATAAATTAAATATCAAAGAAAAAAAAGAAGCTCACTTTGTGCTTTGTTGAAGACAAGTGGCACCATTCAAACAAGGATTTGAATTACATGGGTTTATGATTGTAGCACATCGTGGACCAGTATAACCTAATTGACATACACAAATAAATGTGTTAATTGATGTGCGTGTACAAACGCCATTATTTAAGCATGGGTTTGATTCACAAATATCAATAACTAAATGGCATAAATTTATAAGAATGAAAACGAAAAATAAGTAAACTGATTAAGTACTTTGTTGACAGGTATTGCCAGTTGTTCCTGCCGGACAAATGCAACTAAAAGATCCAATCAAAGAAATACATGTGCCACCATAATTACATGGATTTGTTTGACAATAATTTATTTGATTTTCACATCGAGGACCAGTGTATCCCGAGGGACAAACACAGCTATATCCTCCATTGTTCAATTCGAAACAACTTGCTCCATTTAAGCATGGATTTGATGAACAAGCCATGATTCTAAATTGACAATTTGTTCCGTAGTAATTGGGTGGACATTGACATGTGTAAGTGCCTTGAGTCGAGTTGTTAATGCATGTTCCTGTTATACAAGGTCGACTGTCGCAATAATTAATTAGTACATTACAATTGCTACCGGTGTAGCCTGGAAAGCACATACATGCATATGAACTTCCACTTTGCATACAATTTCCATTTACACAAGGATTTGGATTACAATAATCAATTCGAATTTCACAGCTTTTAAAAATTAAAAATTTTAAAAAAAGTTTTTAAAAGACAATAGAATTACTTTGTTCCTGTGAAACCAGCTAAACAACTGCATGAATAGAAGTTAAGAGAGTTGTAGCAAATGGCACCATTTCGGCACGGATTGCTAACACAATTGTCAATTAAATTTTGGCAATATCGACCAGTATAGCCAGTTCGGCAAACACAATTGAAATCAAATACATTCGGAACTCGTTCACATGTAGCACCGTTCAAACAAGTCACAGAACTGCAAGGATCTATGCTTATCGAACAAGTTGGTCCGGTAAAACCAAACGGGCAATTGCACACAAATCCATTAACAATTTGCGAACAAGTACCACCATTACCACAAGGCGATGAATTACAGTAATTAATCAAAGAATTGCAGAATGTTCCTGTATAACCTGGAGGACAAATGCATTGAATTACGCCACCCACTGATGAACAAGAACCACCAAAACCACATGGTGAACTAAGACAATAATCTATGAATGTCTCACACTGAGGACCTGTATAAGGAGCTGGACAAAAACATTGCTAAAAAAATTTTTTTCTTTTTATTAAAATTATGCTTTTTACTATATTAAATTACATAAGTTCCAATTAGATTGTTACATTGGCCACCGTTTCTGCATGGATTACTAGCACAGTTATTAATTACTGTATTACACAATTGACCTGTGTAGCCAAAATTGCAATTACACTGAAAATTATTTCCGAATGGAACGCATACCCCGCTAAAGCATGGATTTGATGCACAAGGGTTAAATATATTCAAACAGCTTAAAAATTAGAATTATTAATTTTTGTTTTGTTTTTTATAAAAATGATTTTAAAATAAATAGAATATTTTAATTCTAGTTACTTTTGTCCAGTAAATCCGGGTAAGCATGTGCAGAAGTATCCATATGTACCATTGTTAAAGCTAGTGCATTGACCATTTCCGCATGGTGCACTCGAACACGGGTCTACTTGTATGTTGCAAAATGTACCCGTAAACAAAGGCGGACAAATACATGAGAAACCAGTTGCATTATTTATACACAAGCCATTGTTGTGACAAGGACTTGAAGCACAGAAATTAACTAAATTTTCACAATTAAACCCATTGTAATCTTTTTATCAAATAAATATTTAGAATAAATTTTTACTTTTTTATTTAAATAATACTTGATGGACATTGGCATGTATATTGACCAGGACCAGTTTGAGTACAAGATCCACCGTTGAAACAGGGATTTTGGGCACACAAATCAATTATTTGATTACAATTATTGCCCGTATACCCTTGAAAGCAATTGCAGCTATACTGAAAATTACCAAAATTGGTGCAAATGCCATTGAAACATGGATTCGAATTGCATGGATTAATTCTTGTTTGACAGTTTAATCCGGTAAAGCCGACTGGACATTCACAAACATAGCTACCCAAGTTATTTAAGCATGTAGCGCCGTTAAGACATGGACTACTAATGCAGCCATTTAGCATCACAGAACAAGTTGGACCTGAGTATCCGAGTGGACAAGTGCAAAAGAATTGACCTGGTGATGGCTGATTACAAGAACCTCCATTTTGACATGGATTTATTTGACATAAATTAATTACGGTTTGACAAAGATTTCCAGTATAGCCAGCTAAGCACGAACATGTGTAGCCGACACCAGTATTGAATGTATCGATACACAAGGCATCATTCTGGCATGGATTTTGAGTTTGGCAAATGCTTACGGTCAACTCACAGAAAGTACCAGTGTAAGCTTAAAAATAAATATTTAAAAATAGTCTAAATTAGAAGTTGAAACTAAATTGTTGTTTACCAGATGGACATGTACACTTGATGCTTGCTGGTTCAGGCTCAGAGCAAATACCGCCGTTTAAACACGGCTGAGATAAACATTCAGGTATATCCTGTTCACAGTAGAGACCTGCATATCCTGGACGGCAAACACATACGGCTGATGTTGAATTTTGAACTAAACAAGTAGCTCCATTGAAGCATGTTGTCACAGAGCATGGATTAATCACTATCTGACATCTATCACCCGTATAACCAGCTGGACAAATACACCTATATGCATCGAAATCAGTTATATTAAGGAGGACACACAGACCATTGTACAAGCATGGACTAAAAAAAATTTTTAAATTTTGTCGGGATCAATTTAATGAAATATTGAAAAATGTTTACTTGCTGTCGCAAGCAAATCTTCTAAATTCACATCTGGGACCGTAGTAGTTGATCGGACATGAACAATTGAATCCGTTTTGAGTTGAAGTACATACACCACCATTGGCACATGGAGAACTTGCACAAAAATTTACTTGCTGTGAACAAAATGGACCTGTATAGCCTGGAAAGCAAATGCAATTTATCGAAAAAGTTGAATTTTGACTACATAGACCGTTCTAAATAGAAAAATTAAATAGATTTTTTTATTGTTTTTTTAATCAATAAGTGCTTACGGCGCCGCATGGATTTGATGCACAGAAATTAATCAATTGGGAACAAGAAGATCCAGTATAGCCAAAAGGACAATTACAAGTAAAGCCGGTGTTTGTTGGTGTACAACTACCAGTACCACAAGCATTTAAACAAACATTTGTTTCACATCGTCGACCCGTAAAACCCAAAGGGCATTGACAAAAAAATTCGGTACTTGACTGGCTTCTACAAGTGCCTCCATTCAAACAAGCTGGTGAGAACTGCTGGCATATGTCAAGTCTTGTCTCGCATCTTAAGCCTGTATATCCTTGCACACATGAACAAAAGAAAGAATTACCGAAAGGTGTACAAGAAGCTCCATTTAAACATGGTGAACTATCACATGAGTTTATCATTATGTCACAATTCCTGCCTGTATAATTCGGAAAACAGTTACATGTGTAGCCGGTTGTATTTAGAAAGCAAAGACCATTAATACAAGGTTTTGTTGAACAGAAATCAACTTGAATTTGCGAATTGCAAAATGGTCCGGTAAATGTTGGTGGACAAACACAATAGGCATTAGTTAAATTAGAGATACATGTTCCCCCATTGAAACATGTAATAAGCGAACAAGAATCTATTTGATTTTCACAATTATTTCCTTGATAGTTGTTGCCACATTCACAAATGTATCCATTGGCTGTGTTTGTACAAAATCCACCATTTAAGCATGGATTAGAAGAACAATAGTTAATTGGCATGTGACAGTATTGTCCTGTATATCCTGGCTGACAAGTACAAACAAAACCAATTCCTGCAATACTGGTGCAAGTTCCTTGAGAGCACGGATTCGGTTGACAAAAATCGTAGACAATGGAACAATCTGAACCACCATATCCTAGTGGACAACCGCACAAATACTGATTTAGCGATCCGAAGCAAGTTCCACCATTTTTACATGGACTCGATTGACAAACATCAATTAGAATATCACACTCGTTTCCTTGAAAACCTGGTCTACATTGACAATTATAAGTATTCAGACCATTGATACAATTTGCATCATTTTTACAAGGAAAAGAAGCACTTAAATTAATTAAATAAATAAATTATTATTTTGATTTTTTTTTCTATTACCAGTTGTTTACTAATTGGTCGCAAGAATCCCCAGACCAACCTGGGTTGCAGCTGCATCCAAAACCTGTAACAGTACCAGGTTGAGGTATGCAAAAACCATTGTTGCATGTTGCAGTACTACACAAGTTTACTTCTGCTTGACAATTTTGACCAGTGTAACCAGTTTGACAAAAACATTGATAGCCATTTACAGAGTTTATGCAAAGACCGTTGTTATGGCAAGGCTGCGATGCACAATTATCAATTTGATTTTCACAATAAAGACCAGTGAATCCTGTTGGACAACAGCATCGTTTGTTGAAGCATGTTCCGCCATTATAACAACCTCCATTTGATGCCAAGTTGTTTGGACAATCTGGATCAAACATAGGCTGAATTGATTTTTGATTACAATTTGAACCGATCCAATTTGTGCGGCATATTCTGTTGCCATTATTGTCGCACGTCCAATGTCCATTTACACAATCATCACTTTGTTGGCATGTTATATTACAATAAGGTCCATAGAGATCAGCTGGACATAATTTTTCACATCTGAAACCAAATGTTCTGAAAAGATTAAGATTTTTAAAATGAATTGAAATAAATTTTGTTTCAATTTTGTTATTTACCCAGGTGGACACTGACAAACTAAATGGCCTTGACCATTCGTTGTACAAGTGCCTCCATTTAGACATGTATCGCTATAACAGTTTAAAATAGTTGAGCAAGAAATTCCACCAAAACCTTTATTAAAAATATGTAGGAAAAATTTTTTTTAGTTATTTTTTCTTTTACCTTTTGGACAGCAGCAAACCGGTGATTGAGATGACACAAAGCAAAATGATCCATTTATAAAATTACATTGTGAATCTAAAATTAAGAAAATTGATAAATTTTAAAATCAAATTTTAATTTTGTTTAAATTTTTTAAAAGTAATTAAATAACAAATCTATAACACTCATTTAAATTATCTACTTTAACTATTATAACTATTATTATTATTATTATTATCTGATTGTGGTGACTTGAAAATGTAAACTTTTAACTAAAGATACAATAAAAAATATAATTTAATTTTCAAAACCCTAAATATTTAAATATTAAACATTTGAAATGTTTTATTTTTAGTTGATTGTGATACATCTAGAACATAGTGTGACAAGTTAACATTTATTTATTCAAAATTAAAAAACTTACTGACTGTTTTATTTTAAATAGAAATAAATTTAAATAAAGAAGTTGAATTTTTTTTTTTAATTCTTACTTTGTTCATTACTGCATCCGTTAATGTTGAAATCAATTATATCACATTCAGGGCCCGAGTATCCATTGAGACATAGTTTTTTACCGCTAACCGGATCACAAGTATAGTGGCCATCACACGAATCCTGTGGAACGCAATTTGTATTACATCCATCGTCATACCAATTGTTGTCACAAAACGATGTTATTCCAACCGTAATACTAAACAGAATTGACAAACAGATTTTCAAATAATTTAAGCTAATTACTTGGTAGGTGCCAAGGTAGTTCGATTACCAAATGAGGGAATGGTGTAATAAATTGGTCCCGAAGCACCCTGCAGATTGAATGGAGTATTTATCCTAAAATCGATGCGTATAAAATCAATGGGGTTTAGCTTGGACGTAATTTCATTATAAACTCCAATTTTAAGACGATATCCGCTAGGCTGTTAAAGAAAAATTATATGCCAATTCTAATTAAATATAAAAATTTTGTTGATTTACCTGATAATTTCCGCTAAATTCCATCAAGACTGGATTTTCGGTGTCGCCTGCAATTGGTGTCGGAAATATAATGCTACTGGCTCCGTTTATAGCTGACAGACTGCGTCTACCATACGGACACACATTGAAGTCGGCATTACTTGAAAAAAAAGAGTTTAATATCGCCAAAAATTATTTTTATTTTTTATCAATTAAAAAATTAAACCTTTGATAACTGTCCAAACACAGAGTTACCAATGTGTTACATTTTAAAGTACAACTATTGTTTGCTCTGAGCAAATTTCCATTACAGCAATTTCCGTGATAGTCCTTGTCTGTTGGATTTGTGAACGATTTTAAATGAACTGCTATTTTGCCACTGGCTTCGATTTTCTTTAGTGGCAGAAAAAAATTAAATTAGTTTTATTTTTCCAAATAAACCTCTGATTTAGATTTACTTGTAACAATGCCGTGAGCAGTAAAATTCCAAATATGAAGGTTCTCATATCTGACTGAAAATTCCGATAAATTGAACCGGCGACTCGAATACTTTTTATGTACATACAATTTATCTATTATTATTACAAAAAAAAAATAAATAAACTAATATTATATTTTTTATTTAATAGAATACAAAGCTTTGCTGATGGCTTGGTTGCCAGGTAATTTGAAAAAAAAAATTTTATTTAATCCAAAATCATGAAACAGAAATGAAGAAATTTTGTTTAAATTTAAAGCCCAACTTAATTTCAAAAGTGGCTATTATGAGTCTGAAAAATATATATAACATAGTCCATTATGAATTGAAAAATAATTAAGATTTCTTTTTATTTTTTATTTTTTTTTTCAAAATGAAACAATATAGTTATTGAAATTTCTTGATACTAAGCATGAAAGTTCTTGTGATTCTTGAAACGAATCTGAACAAAATTAAAAAAAAAAACAATAAAAAATTTGATTTCAATTGAAATAATTCAAGAGTTGTAATCATACAACTACTACTACTACTACTACTACTGCGACAAAACGCGAATATACTCTGACCAAGTCTTAATTAATAAGTGAGGCTAACATGAAATTTGAGGATAAGAAATTGACAGTATACCTTAAAGACTTTATTGAAAAAAAAATGAAAAAAAAAACCAATAAATTTTTTGGCCAAAAACTAAGCTATTTAAGCTACAAATTTAGTTTATTAATGATATTCCCAATATTTACTATTTTACTTAAAAATCCAATTAAGTTGTAATAAATTTGAGGCAATAATAAAAGTAGTTGTGGGTGAATATTTGAGTTACCATAAAAAATTTACTCGAATTTATTTATGTTTAATAAAATGGAGCTTTTCATTTCGAAAATTACCTTTATATTTAATTTAAATTTTGCTCACAGACTTAAACGAGTTTTGATTAAACATTTTGGTAAAATTTAAACTAAGGGCAATTTGTAAGACCTAATAAATTTGAGATTTAAATTTGAGTTTGAGAATAGAAGAAAAAACCGATCTTTATATATGATGAGATTTTTTGAAATTTTTTTGAAAGAATCCTAAGAAAATATTTTAGATTTTTAAATAAAATTAAAGAGCTAAACAGAACTCTAAGAATAGGCTAAGTAAATCTTGTCAAATTATTTGAACTATATTTACCAAGATTAAATTTTATTTGAAAAAAATATAAATATCTATAATTAACCGTTTGATAAGATAAAACGAGTGTGTTTGGTTAAGTGAATCGTTTTGCTTAAGAACAATTAAGCGAATCAAGAAACAACAAAAAAATAAAACACTCAAAACTCATCCCTAAATCAACATGTTTTAGCTATTTTATTCTAAAATATATTTATTTATTTTTTTTAAATTGGCAAAACTTGAATAAAAAGAATGAAAAAAACCTATGCAAAATCTTGACTGTTTCAATCAAACCACAAAAATAATCATTTTCAACTATTTTTTTCTAGTTTTTAAAAATATCTCTTTTTTAAAAGTGCTCATGCTGAGCGGAGTTAGAAATTCCGCGGCCAATCGCTCCTAATTTAAATAGCTTAGCTTTGGTTAAATATATTGAATTACCGAAATGGTTTGGATTGAGGCCGCTGAATTAAGCAATGTAAATATGATTTTGAAATTATTCCACAAACAAATAACTTGGTCTATGGTTGAATTGTTATTTGTCATGGTTACGTTTTTTGTTTTTCTAAAGGTGTGTGTTGAATCAACAATCGAGCTTTAATTTAGATGGTACACAAATATTAAAAAAAAGATCTTGCACTCGAGTTTCTTAAGCCGATTTGTTTTAGGCTTTTTATCTTGATATGAGAAATTTCAACAAATTTTTTTTCTCAGGTATAATAGGCTTTTGTTTTAAGAATTTTTTTTTGTCAAACAAAATTACCAAATATTGAATGGACAAACAAAATCTCTGATTAAATACTGCTCACTAAAAACACTCTTATTTAAAATACTTGAATTATTATTTTGATATAGCTCAGTCTAATAAGAGGCCAAGATAACCGGTTTTAAAACTTTACACTAATCGCTACTAAATTAGCTGTCTCAAGGCATTTTAATGAACTCTTTTCAGGACAAATATACTTGAGCGTGTTTACTATGCGTGTATAGTCACGTGACTAAATTGTTGTTAATCAATACAATTTTGAAAAAATAATGCGTTAATAATTTTAAATATTTTGAAAAATGAAAAAAATCAATTTTAACAAAATTGACTTCCTATGTGCATAATCTGTAACTGGATTTCCTGAACTAAGAAAATCCTAATTAAAATTTTCGATTTCAAAATCAATTAACCTGATTTGTGAGACTAAATTACCGCAATTAGACTTGGATAATTTTAAATAGAACTTGGCATGCAAATTAGGCCCAAACAATTGTTCTGTAAATAGCTGCAGTTGTTAAGAGAAGCTCTACATAGCAAAACATTGAATACAATTTTTAAACAAAAATAGCCTTTTTTTTTTTAAATTACTGGAGCAACGTAATTAAGATTTATGCTTTTCTGAGTTTTAAATTCAATTAAAAAATAGCTTTTTGTATTTGACAAAATGCGAGTGTAGCTAAAGCAAAACTATTCTAGTCTTCTTATAAAAAAATATTAAAATTAATAAAAAAGAAAACAATTACATAAATGTTAAATTTATTGAGAATATGTTTGTTAAAATTTAATTTAAAAACAAAATTAAAAAACAAACGGTAAGAACAAATTCGGAGTGCCTTTTTTATTATTTTTTTCTAAAGCGTTTCTTACCAGTTTTATTTTGTTTTCTTTTATTTAGTTTCAATCCAATTGAAATAGTAAATTTATTTTTGTTCCATTTTGAAGGTTTTCTTTTTATTTAAAGTCTGGAAAATTTTAAAAAATTCAAATAGAAATTGCATTTAAATCACTTCAAAATTCTTCAGAAATTTCTTTACCTAAGAGTAATTTTTTTAAAGCGTTGTTCAATAGTATTTTTCCATTGTCTAAATAAACACTTAGGTTATTTTTGTATTAAATTGCTGCTTTACATAAAATAAATGCTATATACACTCCTAAACAAATAGAAATACGTTTTTTTGCTAAAAGTACGCTGACAATCAACTTGCAGATAAACAAGCTCAATTAAAATTTAGTTTAGTTGGCTGCTTTTGATTTAGTTAATTTAGAAATTAAAAAATTTGAAAACCATTTTAGAGTAAAGAAAAATTTTTGAAGGATTTAAATTTGTCAAAAATGCTCGAGGAAATTCAAATTCGTGATTTTTTATGCCAAATATTCTCATATACATTGAGAAGAATTATTACTCAATATTTGAATAATAACAAAAATTAAGTAATATCAGGAATTTCGTGAAATTATTACTAGTTTAAGGTTATTAGAATTTTCAATAAACATGGTCAATTTGATGCAATATTGATTTTCAATTTTAATTTACTTGGTTTCACTTTTTGCATATAAAACTAATTTGAAATTAATATTTTAAAAATAATTAAGCACAGTAAGATTAAAAAAGAAATAATCATGAAACGTCACCAATATCTAAAATTATGCAATTAAATACTATTGAATTATTAGATTTTTGAATTGATATTAATTTGGTGCTAATTATGCAATTAATCAAGAAAGCATCTAGGTAATTGTCTAGTAAGCAATCGAGGGTTCCTATGGTGGTGAATGGTAAATAATTAGATTATTTTGTTAGCAGATTTACTAATAATAAAGAGACAAAATATTTTTTACAGATTCATTCTTTTTAAACTTAATATTTTAGACACCTGTTTTTAAAAATAATGAAAACAAAGTTTATTTATTTAAGTTGTTTTTCTTTCTTTTTTTTCAACAGATTCACGATAAAATTTAAAATTTAACTTTAATCTAATTTTGCATTTTGGTTCAAAATAAGTTTTGTTTTCAAAAATATTCTTCAAATGGTTGAAAGGAAGGACTAGTTTTCCATTCCAAACGGTCAAGGCTTTGCCTAATTATATTTTTAAATAAAAATTATGAAAAATAAAACACTTTTTAAGAAATTAAGAGTAAAGCTGAAAAACACTTTAGAAAATAGTTTTTTTCCTAAATTTTGAATTTTTTTTTCGAAAACAATATATGAAAAATACTTACTTGAAAAAAAATTAAAAATAAAATTTCAAGGCAATAAATATTTAAATAATCAGGCTGTTTATTCTAAATAAAATTTGAAGAGAAAAAATTTTAATTTTTAATTGTATTAATTGATATTTTCAATCGAATTAATAAAGTCAAATTGTTTAATACATTATACCTAGTCACAATTATATTATTGAGATTCATTAATTTTTTTAATTTAGTTGAAATTTTTTTAATAAATAAATCTTAATTTATAAATATTTATTTTCCCATTTGATTGCTAAGTATTTTTTATTTAATTTGAAAGGAGTTAAATAATTAAAGTTAAAACATTAATTTCAAACTGATCATATTAATTAAAAAATTGAATTTTTTCTCATGATAAGTATTAGTTATTTTCAAAACCTTTAAAACTAGTCTTTTGTATTAGTAGCATAGTAAATAAATGAAAAAAAAATGTACAAATCCGACAAAAGATTATGTGCAAATAATATTGTGAAAGTTTTTGTTTATTTGTAGCAAAAATATTTAATTTAAATTTTTCCGATATTCATTCCTTGAGAAGTTAGCATTTCCAAAAAATTTTACGTTATAACAATCAAAAAACAAAACTAATTTAGATTCCTTATAAAGAATTATATAAAATTTTTATTAATTCTACCTCGTATTGCTTTATTTTATTATTCTTTTAAAAACTAAAATAAATTAAATTTTTAAGTATTTATTTTTTATATTTTGTTCAGACTAAAAAAATTGATGTTAGGTACTTTCAGTGTTGGCCGTGACACAGAAATAAAATTTTAAAAAATTTGATAGATAAAAAAATGGGTATAAGAGAAAACAATAAAATTTTGGAAAAAAATTTAACCCTTGCGATTATTAAAATTTTTTCAAGATACAAAATATAAAGAAAAATTTGATATTGGAAAAGAATAATGTTAGAATGATTGAATGATGTCTTTGAATGATTTCTAGCACCGTGAAAAATTCAAAAAATTGACAAAAATTAGCTATTTAAATAAAAAATCTTAAACAGAATAATTTCATAAAAATAAAGCACTTTTCTTTAATAAATTTTTAAAAAAGATTTTTTCAATATTTAGTTTGCCGCAAACAATATTTTTTAATAACATCATTTAATAATTCAAATTTTTCGAAATCCTCGGTGATTTTCAAGAAAAACTTACGACATTACCCGAAAGAAAACTTAGTTCATATCAGTCTTGTTTATAAGTCACAAAAAATTATGTCAAAGTTATGAATTGACTAAGAACTTGTGACTTTGATAGATCTGGTTCTTAGATTGGTTAATTAAAAAAATTTGAACAAAAAACACATCAAATTTCAGATAAATTAATTTAAAAATTGGAGGACATTTATTTTCAAGAGAATATGGCATATGTTAAAATGTTATATTAGAATTTTATCATTTATCATGATAAAATTCGATCTAGACTTAAAAATTTTTTAATTCAAAGCTTGCCAGCAATTAATGTTTAAACAACTGTTTTCATAATTCTTCTATTTTGTATGGTAATAATTGAAAATTGTTTTTGATTTTGAAAATTAAACTTTTAAAGAATTATTAAATAAATAGAGTCTTTTGAAATGTTCTTTTAATTTAAATATTTGATTTAAATTTTTAAAAATTTTATTTATTTAGTTAATTTAAATTTCAAATTAAAAAATTAAATTTAAATTGTATTTTCTCAAAAAGATTCATCAATTTTTACAAAAACAATCTTTTAAAATAAATCGAAATAAACTAAATTAAAAAAATTATTTTAAGATAAGTGGTTCTATGGTGTAACGGTTAGCACTCTGGACTT
>PJRA01000005.1:1841291-1863312 GCA_016987375.1 Brachionus koreanus
GCGGTCAGAAAACCGCTTCTTAACATAAAAGATAGACAAAAAAGATATAAGTGGTGTAAACAGAGACTTAAGATGTATTAACATATTAACACAGTTTAAGATTTGATGAATCTTAAATATAAGAAAATAGTTAATAATATAAAAAGTGTTCAAGATTGCAAAAAATTAAGGAATAAAAAATAAAAACTAATTTTGATAAAATTTTAAAATAAATTGGCAAAAAGACCCCCACGTAAAACTTGATAGAATTAGAAATCGTAAAAAGATTTTGAAAAAATTTACACGATTTTTCCAAGCAATATTGAAAATTGAGATTAAATTATTTTATTTTTTAAAACATTTTGCTAGATTTAACAGTATATTTAAAAGATAATAAAGAAAATTATGATCAGGTATTTTTGAAACCAGTTAAATGAATTACCAAATGCTTTTAAAATTAAAAAAAAAATTAAATTAACTTATTTAAATTTTGATAGGATTCTTTTTAAATGAAAACTAATTTTATTTTTTATATCCAAATTAAAATTGGAACAATTTTTAAATATTCACATTTCAAATAAAAAAATAATTGTGTTTCTACACAAAGCCTAAATATATAATTTGTATTGTTAATGACCAGGTGATTTTTAAAATATTTTTTTTCAATTTTAATTTTACATTTGCTAATAAATGAGTTTTTAAACAGAACAGTTAACATATTTCCATTTTATTTTTTTTATATATATTTTTTGTTGAAGTTTCATTTATATAACTCTATTTTCAAGTTGAACTTTTTTCGCATTTGAATCTTGGAACCAAAAGTTAATAACTTTTACTTTTTTTTGATTTTTACTTTTATTACTTAAGCTATCGGAATACTATCATTTAAAGCCTTTATCAATTTTTATGTTAAATTTGTATTCAAAATTATTTTCCTCGTTAATTTTATAGTTACTGTCAACAGCAATAATATCAAGCGGCCATTTTTTGGCCAACAAACAAGCTAACTAATCTTCTTAAATATAAACCATCATGCTCTATTGTCTTTAGCCATCTATCAGCGAGTAGTTTGATTCCTTTTTTGTACCATTCACGGCTTTTGGAACCAAAATACTCACCGCACTATTCTTCAAGTTGTTTTCTGTCATAAAAAAGAAGATAACCAAAAGGATGAAGATCTGGGCTATATAGTGAATGAGAAAGAAGTTCGATCGCTTCCAGCTTTTCTATATTTGACAGTGTTACTCTGGCTGCATGAGGTCTTGGTTATCTTGAAGACACTAAACTATCTTTTGGTTGACCAAAGAAGGATATTTTTCTTGATATTAAGCATATATTCGTTCTAATTGTTCAGAATAAAGTTTTGCATTTATAGCACTAGTCGCTGAAACTAGCTAAAAGTGTATTACCACTTGGAAATTTCATCAAAGACACAACATCACCTTTTTATCAAAGTGTCCTTTTTTCACGACTAGTTGAGGTAGTTTAGATGGATCCAACCATTAATTACATTAGCAAGATATGAATATTCAATTACTATAAGATTTCGTAATAATTTTTATGAAATTAAATTGAAAAGTCATTAATTAAACAAAATCAAAATAAATTAAAAGATCATTAAAGATTTTTTTAACTAAATTATTAAAAAATGTAAATTAATTTTTGTATGTTTTTATGTGACAAAAATGTAAATAGTGTAATTAGTCAAATTTAATTTTTAATCTTAAATTTTCAAACACTTCTAAAATTAAATCTAATCTTAAATTTTTTTCGTTCGATTAAGTCCCGGGAAATTCCCAAATTTATTTTTCAAATAAAAAATAATTAAGATTTTATTTTGAAAATAAAGTTTAATGAAAATTTTCAATTTTATAAGAAATTTTTGGGGAGTAAATTTTTATTAAGTCAAAAATCCTATATCCCAGAAGATCTTATTTTTCTTATCCTTTGATTAAATAAATACATGTTTTTGTACTAAGGTAAAGAGAAAAAAATTCGAGGAAAATTTTTTATTTTAATCATGAAGAACCATTTTCTGTATCTTAAATAATAAAAAACAACTATAGTAATATCGGATTTTTTTTTTGGCAAGTTTCAAGATTTTTAAAATTTCTTCTCATTTATGATATCGATTTAACATTTTATTTAATTATTACAATACAATCTTAAATATTTAAAAGATTAAATAAATCCCTTTTCGTTTTTAAACGAGAAAATTCAACATTTGTGTAATAATTATTATAGGAAAAAAATTGAATTTAAAAAATTTCAACTACAATGTGTTATATTGACTTGTTCCTCTTATTTTTTTGACCAGCATCACTAATAGACCAATAACAATAGCTAAAGCAGGAAGTCCAAAGCCAACAAAAATAACCAAAGTAACTATAGGCGACATTTTCTCGTCTGGTGCGCCACCTAAACCAACCGAAAATGCCCATGATGAAAAATTTGACTGCTTGTAATAGTAGCCATCCTTGATATTTCCCTCTAGACCAAACGAAATGTTCATTGAAGAAAATAATACTTCATTGTCATAAAAAACCTGACCCAGCCCATTGGACTCCTGATCGTTTGTTCTCGAATCATACTGTTGTGTAATTGTACTATTCTCCAAACTCTTAGGATCTGAAAAATAGAAAATTGGCTTCCATTGTAAATAGTTGCGCGACTTTTTGCCGCCATCCAAAATCTCAGCATTCCACAGTCTGAAAGTTCCAGGAGTGTACTCATCATCTATGGTTCTCTTGGAAGATATTGAAATATCAATTGAGTCTGTGAGGAAGAGAATATTTGTTCCAAATTTTGAAAATTCTGATCTAGGTGCAATTGAATCTATTTGAAATTCAATCGAGGTCGATTCAGGTTTCAGCAACAGATGCGGCAAAATTTTTATTCTTTTTTCTTTGCCTGGATAATTAATCAAAAATTTAAAGCTACCATTTATTCCAGGTATGAAAGCTTCCATAACTCCAAAAGATTCTGATTCGTTTGAGACAAATTTTTTCCAACTAAATTCTCTAGTAAGATAAGTATATGTTTCATTTGATTTTCTCATATCAGCTGTACCATTGTAGTCAATGAACTCAAATATTGAAGGTACTTCATATCCTCCAAAATCTACTGGTTTTTCATTAAAACTAATTGAATCACGCATTAAAGTAGAATTTTGGGATAAAAGATCTTCCCAATTTATGGATAATTTTGCATTTTTGCTTGTTTTAAATAGCATTATGGTAAATGATTGAATATTACTGTACATTAGGTGAACAACATCATCTTGGCCTTTTAGTTTAACATAAACGAGATTGATGTAAGAACCGTTTTCATTTGGCTCCTTGCATCTCGAATCAGAACAGTCCGGATTCCAACTAACGCTGACTTGTCTATCGCAGCGAATCAAATTAAAATGAAAAATTGTGACAAAAATTAGAAAATAAGGCTTGAAATTAGCCATTTTAAATTTTGAATTTGAATCTAAAATTTTTAAATTTTATTTTAAAAAAGGTTTAGCTTAGTTAAAAAATGCTTTAATGAGTTTTGTGCTAAATCAATCACATGATTAAATACATTTTTCTTTTAACTTATGATAATAAAAATAAATCACAAGAAATTTTTTCTGTTAATATTTTTTTTATTTAAAAAAATTAGATTGAGTGTACTAAATATTTTGAGTTTTTTTATGAAAAATTGCAAATTTTTCTTCTTATTTAATTTCAAATTCATGTCCAACAAAAGCAACTAAATTTAACAAAGATAAAAAAAATATTTAAAGATAAGTGGTTCTATGGTGTAACGGTTAGCACTCTGGACTTTGAATCCAGCGATCCGAGTTCAAATCTCGGTAGAACCTTTCCAATTTTTTTCTCAATAGATTTTAATATTATATAACGATTTTTCAAAAATAGATGTTTGATTTTTTAAAAATTTATTATTAATTTTGTAATTAAATCTTATAGATAACTATACTAAGAAAACGCCATCAGTTCAGCAATCAAAATACAATGAGATATTGAGAATAAACTAGCTAAAACGAAAACTTTTGCTATACTTCCGCCAGCAAATCAATGGAAATTAATCAGCTACAGCAAGGAAACAAAACTCTAACTGTAATAATCTCAAGTAAAAGCAACACTGATGGAAATAAGTGAATGTTGGGGGATGTATGAATCTAAAGTCTCAACACCTTCACACTTGAAGCCGGTGGAGGATTCTCGGGATAAACTGGCCTGATACATAAACGAATGCTAACCTATACAAGAGAAAAAATCCAGAGCCATTTAGTCAATGAATAAAGAATAAAAGACTGCAATGGCTTGTGTATGTACTTAGAATGAAAGAATAGAGGATGGAAAAAATACCCATAAATTGACACTCCAAACTTGACGTAAGGCCGGAAGACCATCAGTATCATGGAGGTCAACAATCACGAAAGAACTCATCGAAATGGGATGACATAGAAAGGAGAAAGTGTAAAGGCAAGGTTTTGTGAAATTTGTTACTAAATAAAAAAAAAACAAAAATTATTGCTAAAAAAGCTTATATCATTTTGTCTGAAAACTTTTAATTAGTTCAGAAAGTACAACAAAGTGCGACATACTTAGTTGCACCAATTGTCAAAGTCTGCTAATGATGTGCAAAGGGTCTGCGAAATGCACTATTACCAGATTTGTCTAAATTTAAATTATTCTAAATTTGCAGAGTTTTACCAGATTGTTGATACTAAATTTCACAAAACCTAAATAAAAAGTTCGAGTTAAGTGAAAATCAAAAGTAATGACCACAAAGAGCGAATAAAGAGAAGAATTAAATATAACTAAAATTTTTTAAAACCTGATCTGCAATTAGGAAGAAAATGATGCTTAGTATTTTTAAACAGATCAAAATGACCAATTTTGTCTTATGAATATTTGTATGCAATATTCATTGTCAATAATAAATATTGAATTAAATAAATTTAAATTGAATAAACCATGTTTTTATAAGCTTTTAAACTTATTTCACAAAATTTATCAACTAATACATATCACTGAAATATTACATAAATTTTTTCGAAATATTATTATTAAATTGTATTTTCTCAAAAAGATTCATCAATTTTTACAAAAACAATCTTTTAAAATAAATCGAAATAAACTAAATTAAAAAAATTATTTTAAGATAAGTGGTTCTATGGTGTAACGGTTAGCACTCTGGACTTTGAATCCAGCGATCCGAGTTCAAATCTCGGTAGAACCTTTCCAATTTTTTCAAATAAAATTCAAAACTAAATGATCACCTACTCTTTGATACGCTTCAATAGTTTTTTATTCAATTATTTTATAAATATTTTGCTAAAAAATTATATTTTTAAAAATTTAAATAAAATAATCAATAGTTGTAGGTTCTATGGTGTAACGGTTAGCACTCTGGACTTTGAATCCAGCGATCCGAGTTCAAATCTCGGTAGAACCTTTATAATTTTTTTAATTTAAGTTGAATTTAATGAATTTTTTTTGTCATCTTGAACATATTATTATTTCTGTTATATTTAAAATTCATCGAATACTAAACTGTGTTAATATGTAAAAGAGCTTAAAGGGTGACTTGATAATTTTCTTAAAAAATTTTAAAAAAAATTTGGAAGGTTCTACCGAGATTTGAACTCGGATCGCTGGATTCAAAGTCCAGAGTGCTAACCGTTACACCATAGAACCTACATTTATTGATTATTTTATTTAAATTTTTAAAAATATAATTTTTTAGCAAAATATTTAGAAAATAATTGAATAAAAAACTATTGAAGCGTATCAAAGAGTAGGTGACCATTTAGTTTTGAATTTTATTTGAAAAAATTTGAAAGGTTCTACCGAGATTTGAACTCGGATTGCTGGATTCAAAGTCCAGAGTGCTAACCGTTACACCATAGAACCACTTATCTTAAAATGGTTTATTTTTGAAAATTGTTTTAAACAATATTTTATTTACCATCTGTTTACCCAAAGATTAAAATTTTTGCAAAAATATTAAAAATAAATTCTTTTAAACATGTTTTTGTTTTTTAATACTCTAAATGGCTCAATTTCGTAATATTTTTAATTTCTATCTTAAATTTATACCCAATTTCATGTCATCTAATTTTTACAAAATTATGATTATAAAAAATCTGGTCCAATCTCATTTAATTTAGTGATTTTAATTTTTTTTATAAACTATTTTTTAATAATTTGAAATAATAAAAACTTTATTTGAATGACAATAATTGATTATTTGAGAAAACTTCTCTCTAAATTAATAACATCACTATTTTTAAATTCTTTTTTACATATTAAACATTTATTATTTGTGTTAGTAAGACAAAATCGACAGTATGCGTGATCACACGTTTCTATTTTATAAACAATTTTACCTTCTGTTTTAACATTTAAACAAGAGTCACATTTAAAATCTTGCTTTCTTTTCTTTAAGCTCTCCATGGCTAAATTAGTCCACTCAGGTTTTCTCTTTAAATTTTTGTCTTGGGACACTTGTTCACTTTTAAATTGCGAATCAAACTCAAACACACACTCGCTATTGTCAAAAAGAAATTTATCAATTTTTGATTTTAATTTTTCATCAAAAATCGGCTTATAATTTGAATCAAACTTTATACAGGTGAATGGATCACTTGGTGGATCATTGTTCTTTTTTTTTTCTGAAATATATCTTTCTAGAGTTGATTGATCGATGTATTTATTACTAGGAAGTTTTACCGGCATTCTCATCATTTCATTTGTCAGAGCATCAATAAAATATTCGGGTACCTTTACTTTTTTTTCCTGCTTTTCAATTGACTTTTTTTCTTGCAAATCTTTACCTAAATTTTTTGTATTTACCAAGTTTCCAAAAATTTTCACTGAGTTTAAACAGGGACTAGAACTTGAAATTGTCCTTGTAATAGTTATTTGCAAAGCAGTTACTTCACTAAGATATTTCAGAGATTTTGTATTAAAAAAACATCTATTTACATTTTGGTTCACTTGCTCTTGTTCTTTACCTCTTTTAATAAATTCATAAACACTTATCTGCGGATTTTTGTCGTTTGTGATTTTAGCAATTTGACAAAAGCTTTTATCAAATCTAGACTTATCTGATTCAAATGTTGAAATTGGTTCAATTGAACTTGATATGATAAAACCATTTGATTTTTGAATGTTCACTTTGCCATCTAAAACTATTTTTTCAATATTTACCGGTTCATTAAAAATAATTTGAATGCTAACTGGAGCTCTTACGAATGTATCGGATACAAAAGCATTTGATTTTAATCTTGAATTTTCAGCTTTAGAGATTTAAACTTTATTTTTAATTTTTAATTTTAATTACTTTTTTATAAAATCGACATCTTTGTTTTTTTGTTCGATTAAATTATTTAATTCATAACCATCTCTTTGAGGATTAGAACTCTGAACCGCTTTGATTAATTCAGAATTGAATAAATTAATCATTTTACCATTCCAAATTTGCCGGTAAATAGCTTCCCTGATGATAATAAAAAATTTCGCATTTTTATTTTTTTCTAAAAAATTGCAATAGTAATTTTACTTTGCAACTATCTTTTGAATTTCAACTTTTATCTAAGAGTCTTTTAAAAAGTCTTAAACAATTTTTTATTGAGCTAAAATTTGATTAGAATTTTTATGAATTTATATATTATAGGTTTATTATTGTTTTAGTAGTAGGAGTAGTAGTAGCAAATAGAACATCAACTTGAACTATAACAAGTCCAAGTAGAGCCCTTTAGGGCTGTAGCTGTCACTGCAACAAATAATCCTTCATCCAGGCGTCCAGTTTTTCCTTAAAACTATTTAAACTCTGTGCATTTACAATATCTGCTGGTAGTTTGTTCCAAGTTGTCACAACTCTGTTTGTCAGGAAATTAAATCTTGGTTGAAAATATTTCATTTTCCCTCTGTAAATAGTTGAACTCATTGAACCTTTTCCAATTCTTTTATTTCTTTTACACAGTAAGGATGCCAAGAGCTAATCGCGTACTCTAGATGTGGTCTAATTAGTGATTTGTATAAAAGTGTAGTGTTGGGTTTGTTTAGGAATTTAAAAGATTTTTTGATTAAGCCTAGCATCCTGTTTGCTTTTGCAGTACTATGTCTAATTTGAACAACCCATTTCATATTATTTTTAATAAATATTCCAAGATCTCGTTCACAAACGGTTTTAGCTAGACTTTGTCTCTCTCTCCTGATTGTTTTTCAATTTTGTATTTAAAATATTTTCTCAAAAAAAAATTTTTAAAAATGTGTTTATTCTCATAATTTTTGTTCGTTTTAAAATAAATATTAAATATTTTATATGAATCGTGTACATTCAGAGAGAAACAGTGAAGATAAAACCAAAAATTGTAAATAAAATATCCTCAAAAATATATGAAAATAAAAATAAAAAACTAATTTTTAATAGGAGACATAAAATTAAGATTTTTATAAAGAATTTTTAAAAAAATTAAATTTTTTTCAACATCAGACTCATCGAGCTATTGTTATTAGGCTTTTTGTGCTAGTTGGCATAGATGACTGGATTTTTTATTCATCTTCAATAAATAAATAAATATTTATTCAATTATTATCCAAGATAAAAATAATAAATTAAAAAAGTTTTCAACTTTAATTAGAATAAACTTTAGCGATTAGTGTCATTAGTGTCAGACTTGTGCAAAATTAAAAAAAAAATATTTTTAAAGTCTTTTGAAAGTCAAGTCATTGACTTAAGTCAAATCTTTTGACTTGACTTAAAAAATTTTTTTTCAAAAAAAAGTCAGTATTAATTACATTTTTATTTAAATTGAAATTTTAGTTTAAAATTAAATGTAAACATTAATAAGATTAAATTATTCGATAAAATTAAAGAATTTTTTTATAAGATATAAATATGCTATTTTGAAAATGTCAAATATGTCGATACCATGGAAAAAATCATCTAAAAGAACATTGTTTGCACATAATGGAGTTTAATTATTAACTGGTCTTGCACTGAAACCTCTTCTGTATTCACTAATAAGCTGTACAATTAGTGGGTTGGAATGAGAAAAATATATAATTCTAAAAAAGATAGATATAAAAAGATGTCTCGAGATATAATTTTTATTTAAGAAAACAAGCCTTGAATCAACTGGATCTAATTTTTCTGTTTCAGCTATAGCTTGAAGTTTATTAGTAGATGTATCATATGAATAGTTAAATTTTGTATTATTTACATTTTATTGAGTTAAAATTTAGATAATCAAAAATCGAACCAACAGAAAGCTTGTAAATTCTAACTAATATCCTTTTAATTTCTTTACAATTTAAAGTTTGAATGTGTTTATTAAAACAGAGATACTGGTCAAAAGTAATCCGCAGAAAATAAAATTTATTTTAATTATTTACACTGCATTGATGCGGAAACAAATATTCATGTGTAGCAAAACATAGCCAAGTGATGTGAATAAGTCATTTAAGTCAAGCCTGCTTTAATCAGAAACGCCAAATAAAAGTATCGCCCCTCTCTTTCTTCTTTCATTTACAATGGTCATAATCATTTATTGTTGAGTGAAAAAACCCTTCTTATAAGCTAAAAAAAAAAATTATTTCAATTTATATATCCATAGTTCCAAAATCGTTTCAAAAATTTTTTAAATTCAAATTCTTTGTAAATTATCGAAGACTAAAAAAACTTATCTAAAGTAAATTAAAAATTAGGATAAAATCTAAACATAATTAAATATTGATAATTAGTAGTATATTGCAATGTTTTATCAATAAAAGATTCTTTTATAAAACGCCTTCATTAAATAAGATTTAAAAATTAATAATTATAAATAAACGCAACCATCGGCAAATTCTAAAGTGTGTTATTAAAGTCAAAAAAATTTACAATAAATCAAAATCTAATTCAATTTTCTGGTCTTGATTTGAGTAAAAAAATTAAGATATTTTATTTTTAATTTTTTTATTTAGTATTATCCTTCGTATGTAAAACTTTTGGTAGCTTTGAATGAAATAAAATTCAAGAGAAACTTAAAAAATTGTTAAAATATTAATTGAGAAAAAAAAATTTCAAATTCAAAATATTAAGATTATTTTTTATTTTTTATGTTTAATATTAAAATAAAAATTTTTTTATTAAAAAAAAAATCCAAGTATCTTTATTTATAAATTGGTCCCTAGGAATGTCGATTACTATTGTGTTCCCTGTTTAGATTTGAATTTTTTACAGCACAATTTTGTTCATTTTCTAATTTTCTTTTTTTATTCATTGATTGATCCACAAAACAATTGCTATTATTTGAATTTTTTAACTTTTTTGGCGATTTAACATTTTCTTGATCACTTTTATCCGACTCAGACTCACTTTCACTCTCACTTTCACTGCTGCTACTACTGCTCGAGCTGTCTGAAGAACTGTCTGATTGAACACCTATATCCATATTTGGATCTATTTTGTCCGCAATTTCTATAAGATCCGGTCTTATTTTCTTTTAATAAATTATTATTTTGAATAAAAAAATTAAAAAAAAAACTTACTTTTAATGCGCGGTACCATTTTTTAGCTAGTTTAGGTCTTCCACGAATCGTTTTGTGCCAAACAACTGGAAAATTTTGGCTAGAACAATAATTTTGAGTAACAGCCACAGTTAAGTCAAGATTGAGAACAACATGCCACCAACCACCTGGAACGAAAATGGTCTCACCTGGACCTTGAACACACTCAATTGGCTTGAACTCTTCAGGCCATGAGCTTGATTTGACTCTAGGATAGACCACTTTAAACCAAGTGATTCCTTCATCGGCCTGTTTGCCGCCTTCGGATCGCGATACCTTAAGCAGTTCTTTGGGAGTATTTGTTGGAAAAAGGAGCCACCTTTTATGACCATAAACCAGAGCGTTCCATGCACTAGTTCCCAAGGGGTCAATGTGAATTCCAGTGCCTGATCGTTCCGGACCAAGAACAAACCATCTGTAAGGTGGACGCTTTTTTTCGCCTGCATATTGAAACAAATCTTCTTGAAAATAAGACGGAACTGTGTAATGATCAAGGAGCTTTTTCTTCTTTGGATGCTCGCCAAAACTGCTCTCGAACAAATAGAGTGGCGAATCGTCTATATTTTTTTCAATATAATTTCGATAATACTTCATCTTAAGCTTAACTGAATAACCTTCATCATCCTCACCAACTTTAAAGTACTTGTTTCTAAACTTTTTTTCTAATTTCTGCGTAAAGAAACTATAAGAAAACTATTGAGAAAGAAAAAATAAATGCTATAGAGCTTACATCTAGAGTCCACTTTTCTTTAGCGAGCCAGTCATTTTGAGCATCTGTTATTATGCATGGTTTGTACGGTTTTTCGTATTTATCTATAAATTCTTCCAATGAAACTTTGTTCAATTCAATACGGTCTATGTTGTCAGGTAAATTTTCATATGATAAATCAAAATTTTTGTAATAATTGTACTTGTGCCACTCTTCATCTGTTTTAAGTTCTAGAAAAATAGCAATTTAATTGAAATGAATTTAAAAAGATGCAAACAAATTATTTACCAGATCTGGCTTTTCTTTTAATTGATTTCATACGTTTATAGAAACGTTTGTTACTAGTTCCATTTTCATAGCTCATGATTGACGAAATTTTTCCAAAATTATTTTCTAAAAGAGCTTAATATTTTTGCCAGTCACCTTGTATTTATACTCATTTTTTTCTTATTTTCATTGAGAAAATATTAAAAAATTAAAAATTTTTATTTTTATTATTTTAAAACTATCTTAACAACCAAGCCAGCATTATTTTATTAATAAATTAAACAGTTTTTTATGTTTGATGTGTTCATTAGAAATTTAGTTTGATAAAAAAAATAAATTCAAATCTACAATCAAAATAATTCCGTACAGATTGTCAAAAGAAGCAAATTCTAGAAAATTTTAAACAGTTTTTATTTAATTTTTTAAGGTATTTATTTTATTTTAAAAAAAATGTTTTATTTAAAAAGTAGGAGTTTATAGTTTAGTTTAGTTATATTTAATTTATTGAAAAAATAAAACTGACACAGTAGATGACAAACAATTCAAAATACTTTACTAATTTTAATCATGAAAATTTAAAATGTTACAGTTTTTAATTATAAAATAACATTTTCATCTAATCTAACTCATTAATTATTCATCTATCAATTTTCATCGATTAATCCCCATATTTTTTGTGACTGGGAGCACATCAAGTTAATTGGAGACGAAAATTGCTTCTTTTAGTTAAACAACTAAAATACTAATGACAGCCAAAATTTTAAGGCATTGATAAAATTTCTAATTTTTTTCATTTAAATAATAAAAACTGGTACAAGAGCTAAAGATGCTTAATTCGAAGATAATTATAAAAAATCAAAATTTACATCAAGTAATGAATAAATTCAATTGAAAAAAATTTTTTTAAAACTAAATTAATTTTAGATGAAAAGTCTAAGCAATATAATTTTTTGGCGGTCTTTAAGATGCTTAATTAAAATGTTTAAAAATTAAGATTAAAATTATAAATTATGATTAATAATTTAAAAAATTTATAATCTCCACATTTCTAGGTAGTAAGAAGTAAGTTTTTCAATTTTTCAATTTTTTTGGATGTAAGCAAATATTTTTTTTTGCATTTGGGTTCCTTGTGGGGCGGTCGAGTAGTCTTATGAGCTTGAAACTGGAACTGAGTGGGAATTTGAAGCCTCCAAGCTCTCATGATTGATGACTGGTTTTTGAACCTATTCAGCTTGAGAGCCACTAATAAGCAAATAATGAGATTTATTAATTTTTTCTCAATCGAAAAGAAAAAAATTGGAAAGGTTCTACCGAGATTTGAACTCGGATCGCTGGATTCAAAGTCCAGAGTGCTAACCGTTACACCATAGAACCACTTATCTCAAAATGCTTTTTTTAATCTTAATAAAATTTATTTCAATTTTTCTAAAAAAATATTAATTTATTTTAAAAATTTAATTTTTTATAATATTTTTTTCTAGTATTTCTTTAATAAAAAAATTTTGTTAGAAATTGTATTCAAAATTTAATTTATATTTAATGTTATAAGACTCTAATAGACATTTAACCGGTAAAATAGATGTTTCTTATTTAATTATATAATTGGTATTGTTTACAATAAATTTTAAAATTTTAATTTAAATTAATAATCTTTATTAAAATATTAAACATTAAACATTTACATCAAAGGAAAATTATAGTTGTTTTGATCGGCTGAAGCTCTTTTGAAGATCTGGTGGAAGAGGCGGACCATTTGGAGTCATCGGCTTAAAACTAAGCTGTGATTCAGGAGTTTTTATAGCCTCAGCACTTGCTTCTCTAATTTGCTGCAAAGTTTGATTCGATCTTGATAAAGTCTGTCTCATTGAAGCCTCAGCAACTGATAAATTTGGTGACTGATCATTTTGCATTGTTATTAAAGACTGACCATAATGAGGAATTACATTTGACAAAATTGGTCTATATAATCTTCTCGAATGCTCGTCGTCGTTCTCACAATCAAACGCCAAATAAGGAGTCGAATCGATACATTTATTTGTAAGCTTTACACTAGCAACAAATTTTTGTCTCAAATTTGTAACATAAGCACTTATATCATTTTCGACTTTTTCCGAGTTATCCACTTTTTTTTCTGCATAGACATAAAGTGGTGGAAGTATGTTAACAAGATTTCTTAAAAATCAAATTAAAAAACGATTTAAATTGAAATTTTAATAATTACTCTGATTTTATTAATGACTTGCTTGCCTCATCCCATTTACCACCAATGATCTTTATATTAAGTAAAAATATTCCATCCGAATTTGAACTCAATTTTTCGTCTTTTTTTACTTCAAATTTTAATTCAACCTTTTTAAATAGATGAGATTCAAAAAACAAAAATAAGTAGTAAAACTTACTTCACTTAGACACAGATTTTCTTTAAAGCATTTCTGTACCAAGATTGAGGTGAGTAAATTTTTGGGTTGCTTTAAAATTGATGCATTTATTTTTGAGACTTGGGAAAATTTAACAGAAGCTAATTCTGTCAATTGTTTATATCTTAGATTTTGATCTAAAAATAAAATATTTAGGAAATTGTATTATTAAAATTCAATTTGAAAAAATTGCAAAGGTTCTACCGAGATTTGAACTCGGATCGCTGGATTCAAAGTCCAGAGTGCTAACCGTTACACCATAGAACCTACAACTATTGATTATTTTATTTAAATTTTTAAAAAAATATAATTTTTTAGCAAAATATTTAGAAAATAATTGAAAAAAAACTATTGAAGCGTATCAAAGAGTAGGTGACCATTTAGTTTTGAATTTTATTTGAAAAAATTGCAAAGGTTCTACCGAGATTTGAACTCGGATCGCTATAAATGGTCAATTACTTTTTGATACGCTTCAATAGTTTTTTATTCAATTATTTTCTAAATATTTTGCTAAAAAGTATATTTTTAAAAATTTAAATAAAATAATCAATAGTTGTAGGTTCTATGGTGTAACGGTTAGCACTCTGGACTTTGAATCCAGCGATCCGAGTTCAAATCTCGGTAGAACCTTCCAAATTTTTAATAAAATTTTTTAAGAAAATTATCAAGTCACCCTTTAAGCTCTTTTATATATTAACACAGTTTAGTATTCGATGAATTTTAAATATAACAGAAATAATAATATGTTCAAGATGACAAAAAAAATTCATTAAATTCAACTTAAATTAAAAAAATTATAAAGGTTCTACCGAGATTTGAACTCGGATCGCTGGATTCAAAGTCCAGAGTGCTAACCGTTACACCATAGAACCACTTATCTAAAAATAATTTATTTATCTTAATTATTTTTGACTATCTTTTTTTACTTTTGCTCGAAAATTATCGTTTATGCTATTGCTACATTTTTCTTCCAAATTTGATTTTTTTTAATTTTAAAAATATTTTTATTATCAAAGTATCAAGATTTCTCTAACTAACGTAATTATCTGAATCAGTTGACATGTCTTCAAAATAAAGTACTCTTTTTTAGTGATATGTAATTAAAAATTGAACACTTGTTAATAAAAATAAAGAATTAATTTTATATTTTTTTTGAAATTAATAGCGAAATTATTAAAAAATTAAAAAAGCTCTTTTATCCTTATGAAATGCTGTTAAAAACGGAATGCTAATTATGATAAAAATCTATATGTCATTTAATTTAGAAGTTTATTTTAAAAGAAAAAATTTTATTCATTTTAAGAAATGTCATAAAAGTTGAATTCTGTTTTTTTTTTAAATCAGTGTTCATTTTCTACTGACATGTAATTATTTAACTTAGTAACATCTCTTTAAATTCGGATAATTACGTTAACTATCTTTTGACTTTTTTTTGTAATTTTTTTATTATTTCTTCAAATGAATAAATAAATTGACCAAACACTTTTACGATAATTAATTATTTAAAAATCAAGAAGTATAAAATACTCTATGTTGAATAATAAAAATTCTCAATTTGAGTAGAAAGTTTTTAATAAGAAGTATACAGAGTTGTTTTAAACCAAATTCGGAGAAAGAGCTACCCACTTTGTCTATTGTCTACTATACTGGTAAGAATTTTTATTGTGTATAGATTTAGTATTTGCATTTCAGATTTAATAAAGTATATGAATGAATAGAAAAAAGAACAACGTTGAGCTACCAAGTTAGTTCTAGCTTTTAAGAATCTTTAGTGTGATAAAAAAAAATGAGTAAATTAAGCCATAAGTCTCTAAAAACTAGAAAAATAAGAGTTGTAATTAAAAATTTTCAACATATTTCAACCTTTTTTCAAACAGAGCTGTAAACAACTAAAACTGTCCACCAAAAAATTTATTCATGCTAATTTGTTGAACTTCATCGAAACAAGACTTGATGAATGGTTTATGGAACAGATAGTAGCATTATTGCTTAGAATTGCCAAAATTGATTTAAGTCTACTTGACTAGTTTGAGTCGAAGTTTTCTTCTATTTCTTCTAGCTTATAGAGCAAAATAGATAGCAATCTGAAAAATTCCTAATATCTAATTCAGAAATTCTAAATTTTTAAACTTATATTCTATTAAAAATACTGAAACAATTATGACAATGAAATACAAAATCAAATTTATTTAAATAACTTACGATTAATCCATGATTTTAATGGTCTTACACTAGGTCTTGCTGACTCATGTTCCCATTTTTCAGGTACTCGTTGCGATTGAAGTGATAGAGCTATTTTCTTCCATTCTTTTGGAAACAGCTGAGTGTTTAGAAGCAAATATTTTTCAATGTTCTTTAGATCTCTGAAAATAACTTTCATTTTTTTATTAAACATTTTATATTCCTTAAATATTTAATTAAAATAAAAAAAAAATTCTATTTTTGAAAATTACTTTATATAATGCAAATGAAAGAGAATTGTTTGGATTTAACTCAAGTTCAGAGTTATCTAATTTGGGCAACAAAGGAGGAAGTTTTTCATTACACAATTTAATGGAATAATAAAGCCAGTCTTGGTCTAGTTCTTCATTCAATTTTGGCACATTTTTTGAGCCAGTCTCCCAGAGATGCTCCAAATTTTCAATAAAATTTTCTGCTCTTATAGTGTTGTAGTATTTTACAAGCTCATCATGTAATTGCAGAATTTTGAAATCAATTTTTCGCTCAGGAATTTGTTCCTCTAGCCAGTTGGGATACTCGTTAATAAGTACATTTGGATCTGGAACTGGAATCTTCACACCATTGATGATAATGTAGCCGGATTTGGCTGAATTGATGAAAATTTTCAAAAGCTGCAAAATATAATTTTTATCCATAATATCATCAATATAATTAGAATAGACATTTTCGACAAGATGTTCGGGTATCTTTTGAATATCATTGGTGTCAAACTGGCTTATGCATATAAAAAGTTGTAGAAGGGAAGAAAGACCCCAAGGGACAAATTTTTGGACACCATTACACGTAAGACTTTGTCTACTTTGTAGTAAACCTTGGATAAAACAAATAGAAAATCCAAAAATTTTTCTATCATTCGAAAAATTTTGTATCAGATTAGATATTTCTTCATTATTAACAAGATTTAGTGAATGTTGAACAGCATTGAAAATGACTGTCTCAGGCCGGATCAAGCAAGTATCCAAAACTAATTTCTTATTTTTTTCGATTGAATTATGAGCCAGAATATCTATGACATCGAATGAAACTTGTAAGCTTTGACTGGTGATCGCAAATGGCATTTCATAATCAAACACTTTAGTCATAATCAAACGCGAGTTAGGTTTTTTGTCACTATCAGCTTAAAATAAATTGATATTATTATTTTTATAGTTAAAAAAAAAGAACAAAATTTTATTAAATAAATAAAAAAATTATATTATAACCAAAAAAAAATTAAGGATAAATTCATCCAAAAAAATCATCCAAAAAATCAGGAAATTAAAAAGAAATAAAAAAGAATTTAAAAAATTATTAGCATTAAATTTTTCTTTTTGATTAAAAAACCTTTAGTGTCACCTTATCGAAAAAATATTTAAGATAACAAAAAAAATTAAATTAAAATTAACTTAAATTAAAAAAAATTGGAAAGGTTCTACCGAGATTTGAACTCGGATCGCTGGATTCAAAGTCCAGAGTGCTAACCGTTACACCATAGAACCTACAACTATTGATTATTTTATTTAAATTTTTAAAATTATAATTTTTTAGCAAAATATTTAGAAAATAATTGAAAAAAAACTATTGAAGCGTATCAAAGAGTAGGTGACCATTTAGTTTTGAATTTTATTTGAAAAAATTGGAAAGGTTCTACCGAGATTTGAACTCGGATCGCTGGATTCAAAGTCCAGAGTGCTAACCGTTACACCATAGAACCACTTATCTTAAAATGCTTTTTTTAATCAAAATAAAATTGATTTTAATTTTTATTTTATTAAAATAGACCGGTATATCCGTCGGCTCATTAAATAAATTTTCAAAAGATTTTTATTCCTAATTTAATTATTTTGGTATTGTTTAAAATAAATTGACTAACTAACTGAAAAATATCCCGATTTTAGTATTTTTAGTTTTAATTTTTTAAAACGAAATATTTAGTTTTAAATTTAGAAATTTGCTTACTGTTAATAGAATTGCATAAGCTTTTGATAAAATCAATACTATCTTTGCTTGCCAAATGAATGTTTTTAAGCAGTATAAAGCCATCTTTGACATTTTTTACCGCAACTCTTAGCTCACTTAAACTTAAAAAGTTACAATTTAGAGCTGTTACAGTTTGATTATATTGTTTGACTATTTTAAATAAATTTTTATGAATTCGACTCATGCTCGATGTATTTGATATATTTGATTTCGATCCCATATTAATTATAATTGATTTAAACATTTCGTTTTGAAAAACAAATTTAAAATCGATTTCTTTTGGTCTAAAGTCAAGCGATTTATTCACATATTCACTTAAAACAATTATATATGTGTCTGGTCTCAAAACTTTATGAAGAACAAGTTTTCGAAATTCATTTAGTTCAACCATTTCGGTCTCTTAAGGAAAAAAAATTTTTTCTCAATCTCTACTTTTTAACTTATTTACTTGATGAATTTTCTATTTCCATCTCTACTTTTGGAAAGGAAGTAATCAATGGATTTTGGAACCAATTTTTCCATTCTTTTTCCGAACTGACAATTGCAATAACAAAATGATCCAAGTCGCCTTGAAGTAGAGACATAGCCAATAAATCATTCCAATTATCCCGAGGAATCCAAGTAGGAACTTTAGTTGTTTGCGGCACACCAAAATCATACAATGTTATGTTTATATTTGAGTCGTACTTTCCCCTCATTAGAAACTCTAGTTCCATGTCTGTAAATTCTGCTTTTTCTTCGGATTTTATGTAAAAACAAATTAAAGTTAACAAATAGAGGCGATGCTCAGGAAGCAATGATCTTAAAATTAAAAAAAATTTAAATTTTTAAAATTTTTTCAAATAATTTATTACATTATGATACTGTTCAAAAATGTGTCAGTCAAGTGTTTGATTAATAAATCAATATCTTCTTGCTTATAATTTGAAATTGTTTTGTCAATTATAGTCTCTATTGATGGTATTGTTGGTAGCTTGGATTCAATGTCTAATTTATTAAAAGATTATTTTTTTTTTAATTTATTTTTCGCAATTTATTAAAATTTTTAATCAATTAGAATTTTATTGTTAAAGGACATAGGCGCACAATTCGAAATTATCTAGATTAGAAAAAAAGGTGTAAAAAATTCTAAATAATTCAGAAATAAATACTTAATTTTAACAATCAATTTGAACTATTAAACAGCTAAATTTTAATGCAATGAAATTTTGACATATAATATTTGTATTTGATAAATTATGATTTTTATCAATATTTTTTCAATAATCTAATAGTTTATAATAAAACTATCACCGGTTCAATTTTAATGTTACTGTCACTGGTTAAATGAAATGGATCCTCTATTTTTGTCTTCTTTTAAGACTGGAAAAAGGAATCGGCAGTGATTTTATTTTAGAAAAAAATTTGAAAATTCTCCAGTTCAGTCCAAAAGACTTTTTCCAAAATTTTATTGCAGTCAATAAATTTTTTTAAATTATATTTTATTTTAAATTAAGTATCAATAAGGAAAAAAATAATTTTAGTCCTCAACTTAATATGGCAAACAGACGTTTTCTAAAATTTTCTTGCTAAATATTTTATTCATTTCCTTTGCTTGCTTATCTCGGCATATTATGAAGTTTATGATCAAAATTTAATGATCTTCCCAATTTGAAAATAAAATTAAATTATTAGATTATTGAATTAAAGTCAGTTTATTTGAAATTTTTTATTAATAAAAAATTTAAAAAAGACAGCAGAAATCTATCACAAAATATTCTATCTTAATGAAATGTTTTATTGATTAATTTAGAAATAAATAACTTGATAATGTATTAATTCATAGAAAAAAAAAAAACTAATAGAAATTTTTTTTTACATAGAATTCATAGAACAATAATTTCAATTATTTCCTAGAAAATCTCGCCATAAAAAACCTTTTTTAACATATTCAATTTTTTTCGAAATATTTTCTATGAAAAAAAATCTATTCTTTGTTCGCCTATATCCTTCATGAGTTTTTATTTTTAAAACCTGAATAAAAATTTATTATTATTAAGAAAGTTGCAACAAAATATTAGTTAAAACTATGTTTTAAAATTTGAATTGAGCTTATTATAATTATTAGGAGCAAATTAAAAAGAACTTAAAGATTTTATCAGTTAGCCGAGATTTTACTTTTTTTTAATTTTAACATATTCTCATCGTGTGATCCTAAAAACAAATTTATTTTTTATTTAGTCAAATATACACAGCTATGTTAAACTGCTAAATGAAAAAAAAAATATTACCTTTAATTTGACTTTCGTTGGCATCCTCATTTACTTGCATTTCATCCATTTTCAATTGAGTTTTTAAATTAAGCTCCTAAATTTAGAAAAGTAAAATAATGTTTTTCTTAAGTTAAACAAAAATTTACCTGTTGAAATGATTTAACCAGACTGGACAAAGTGGAAACTATATATTCAATTATATTTATGGAAAACTCGTAATTTTTTGATAGAAGCTTCATTCTTAAGGACAGAGTCATTAGGAGGGAAGCTCTGATGGCCAGTGGTGCTAAAACTTTCATCAAATCATTTATGGCTGAGAGGTAATCTTGACAATAATCGAATACTTCGCCAATTTTGTATTTTCTTTGCAAAGCTAACTTGGTTAGTAAAATTTTATCATCACCAAAGCCGTCTCTAAAATTCAAATTAAATTTATTTATAAAATAAGAAATAAATTTATACTTTTTCCATTGAGTTTTCAAAAGTTCGTCGACTTGCTTTAACTTATCGTTGCATTCATTGATGCAGTCAAGAAGTATTTTTCTCTTGCTGTATTCTTCCGGAAAAAGAGTCTCAAATAGGCTTAACTGAAATTGATCGATCAAATTTTCGACTGAACAATTGTAAGATATGGGCGTTGTGCATGTTAGAGTATTCGGACTAAATGAATCAAGTGGGATTGTTGTTTCAAAGTACATGTGGAATTGAGGATTGCAGAATAAGCGTCGATTAGAGAAAAAAACTAATCTCGAATCTAAAATAAAATTACTTTAATCTTTTTAAAATAAATATGTCTAAAAATTTACCATCAACACTTGGTACTTGATTCATAGAGTTTTTGTAATAAATCAATGGTAAAAGAATTGAATCAATTTCAGTGCAGTTAGTGTATAATGTTTGACCACCTGATTGGAATGATTTTTCAATTGATAACAAATCCTCAGAATTTCTTAATTTTAAATAATTAAATAATTTTTCAACTAAAATCAATTAAACAATATTACCTTGTCTCTAGGTCAATAATTAAATTTGTTTTTTTTAAAACCCAATTTGTTCCGATCGAAAACGGATCATATATTATAGGAGGATGCTTTCCAGAAAATTCAATTATGGTGCCATTTTCTAGCTCTAAGGTAGATGCATCTTCAGCCATCCATTTGGTACATTGATCTTCCCCAATTACGTATTGTATTAAAGCAATTACAAATTGTCTATAACTTGACGCGCTGACATAATAGTCTCCAAGTTCATTCTAATAATAATAAACTCATTAATTTATTTTTATTTTTAATTTTTTTATTCTAAAATTTAATTTATTCAATTTTTTGAGCTAAAAAAACTCAAACACACATGGAACCTTTTTTTCTCAAAATAAGCAGATTAAATAACCTAAATGAAATGTCTTGATTTATAAGATAAAGCTAAAAAATATTGAGAATAAGAAAAAAATTTAACATTATTTTATAAGTAGAATTTTTATAATATTAGAAATTTATTTCAAGAATTAGTTTTAAAAAGCTTATTTTGAATATTATCGAAAAAAAAAAGCTAAATTATTTTTAGTTATCTTATTTAATATTGTGTTGAAAAATAAATTTATAGTTTTTAACATGGTTGAATATTTTTGATTTTAACATTGAA